>JASEKS010000304.1:0-118161 GCA_030770415.1 Pleoardoris graminearum
TTTTATTTTTTTTTTTTTTTTTTTTTTTTTTTTTTTTTTTTTTTTTTTTTTTTTTTTTTTTTTTTTTTTTTTTTTTTTTTTTTTATTTTATTTTTTTTTTTTTATTTTTTTTTTATTTTTTTTATTTTTTTTTATTTTTTTTAGGTATAATATTTTAAAAGTTTTTTTTTTAACCTTTATGCGATAAAGTAAAAGGATATAATATATAAAAAAAAATACTAAAAAAGTAATTTTTATAATAGGGGATGTTTAATTTAAAATATAAAAAATATATAAAATATATTATTAGGCCTCTTATATAGGCTTAATTATATAAAAGAACTATTTAGTTTACCCTTTATAAAAGTATTTATAATATTATTTTTTTTTACTATTTAATACTATACGTATTAAGTTATTTAGTAAATAGATTATTTAAAATATTTAAATACTTTATTTAGTATTATAATTTAGTCTAGTCTTTAAATACTTATATAAAAATATTATATTCTTAAATATATTTATTTATAATAAATTTAGATCTGTTTTTATTATACGCTTTTTACTTTTTTTAGAGAAAAAGCTTTTTTTAGTACTATTATATTATCTAGTTTATATAATATATAATTAATTATATAGTTCTAGCTTATAGTACTAATATATTTATATAAAATAATTTAGCTTTAAAAAAAGTTATTCTTATCTTTTATACGGATAAGGATTTAATAAAATATATAATTTAATATACTTCCCTCTATCTATATATACAGGGAAGAGTTATATAATATATAAAAGTATTTTTACGTAGTATAGATTTAATAATATCTTAACTTTTTTATACGTCTTTACTAATTTATAGTAGATAATAAAATCTAATTAACTACTAGTAATAGAGTAGTTAAATAATTTAATTAATTTATTTATATAGTAGATAAAGAAATGTAATTAACTACTAGTAATAAAATAGTTAAATAAATTAATTAACTAACTACTAATTAGTATTAAAATAACTATATTTTATTTATATAGAGTAATAGTCGTCTATAATATTATAGTAAATAAGAAATAGTATAAAATAATAAATAATAATAGTTATATTTTAATTATTAATATTTTCTTTTTACTATTTATATAATAGCTAAATAGGGATTCTACACGCTAGTGTAGATTATATTATTATATAACTATAGCTATATAATCTATACGCTCCGTATTACTAGTAAATTTATTTAGGTTAACTACTCTATATATATAAAGGCTAATATAAAAATAAAAAATATATTAAAAAAGTTTAAGGGCTATATATAATTAATAGAGAGACATATATACTAATTAATTTATAAATATTTTAAGAGATTTAAGGGGTAAAATTATTTATAATTTTTTTCCCTAAAAGTTTTAATAAGGTAATAAAATTTATTATATATTAATTTAAAATTAATTATATATTATTTTAAAATAAATTTAGAGTTAATTTAAAATTAATTTAAAATTAATATATAATAAATACTATAAAAGATAAATAATTAAAAAAAGTAAAAAAGTAAAAAAAAAAATTTTTTTTTTATATCGGCACTAGTTAATTAAAAGATCTATATAAAAGTCTTTACTATAAAGGTATATAAAAGTGCGTAAGTAAAAAAAAATTTAAATAAATTAAATATTAATAGGTCTAATATAAACAAATACTAAAAAGGTACTAAACTATATAAATACTATAAATAAAATATATACTTATATACCCTAAGGTCTAATATTATAAGTATTAGTGCTAAAAAAACAAAAAAATTTATTTAGTATAACTAAGAGAAAAGAATTTATATTAGGTCTAACTAAGTTAAACTATATATAGCGTCTAATAAAAATCTATATTAAATAAATATTAAAAAAATAATTTTTACCTCTACATATAATCTAAATTTAATAATTTTTAATAAACGCTATTAAAACTTTAAGTTTATAGTATTTTATTATACTATTACCCTTTTTTTATTTATAAATAGTTTCTTATCTGCGTTATATTAGTCCTATTTTATAAGTAGAGAGTATAAGTTATTTATTAAAATATTATAAAGTTTTATAATTTATTAGTAATTTGTTTATTATAATAAAGATAAAAATAAGTTTACGTATAATTAGTTACTAATTTTTTTATTTTATTTATAGTAATAACGTAAGTAATAATACTAAATATAAGTAATATAATAGTAAAACTGTTTTAAAAGCCCTTTATAGAGTATAAGAAACTCTTTTTAAATACTTTTAGATTTTTTTTTTTACTCTTTTTTATCCTTATTATAGGTATTTTTAATTATTTAAGTTAAGATTTTACTAATTAAGCTATAATAAAATTTTAAACTTAAACTTACTTATAATACTTATTTAATCTTCTTTTAGTATTCTTTTTATTATTTACTATATAATTTATCTACGCTACGTATAGGCGTTTAGTTAAAAAAAACCCTAAATTATAATATTTTAAAACTTTTTTTTAAAAAGTATATCTACTATACTACGTAGAATAAGAAGTATAAGTTTATAAATAATTATAATTTATAAAAAGATTTTAAATATTAATTTATTATAAAGTTTCTAATTATATTAAAAATAAATTTAATATATATTTATTAGCCCTATACGCGTTTATATTAGCTAATAGTAAAATAGATATAGATTAATTATAGTCTATTTTAAATGTGGCTATAAAAAATTTAGTCTTCTTAATATAAATAACCTAAGTATATAAGGCTAAAATAAATTTAGCTAAAATTTAATTAATTTTATATATAACTTTAGGCGAACTGCGTTAGAGACTCTTATAAATAAAATAAATAGTTAATAATCTATTTACTTAATTTTAATAGTTTAGTAGGGGTTTATCTAGTAGTTAATATAAATAAAAAAAAAGTAATTAATTAGTAAAATTGTTTTATTATCGTTCTCTAAATTTTATAAATAAATAGTAGGATTTAGTATATTAAGAGTTTTTTTTTATATAATATAATATAAAAATAAATTTTTTTTATTCTACTTTTACTCTAATCTAGTTTTTTATTATTTAATCTAAGTATTTAGAGCTACTAGTAGGTCTAGCTTATAAATATATTTTTTATAAAACGCTTTTAGTTTATAAGGTATTTTAATAAATTTAAAAATAGCGTACTATACGGTGTTAAAATTATATTTAATCTAGCTTATATTATACTTTAATATTTTTTTAAAAATTTTACTAGCTAGACTCTCTTTAACCTCCTATTTTATAATTTTATTAATAAAGATACTAGGCGGCTTTAAAACTTCATATATAGGTAACAGATTCTAGGGATTTTTATAAAATAATTTAAAAGTAAATACGTTATATATTTATAATATTAGTAGTAATTCTAATTAATAAAAATATTTTACCTTCTCTAGAATCTTAAAAGGTCCCTTTTACTTATTAAATAGTATTTAGCTTAGTTAGTTAATTTTTAAGTTATAAGTTTTTAAGTATACTATATTACTAACGTCCTAGTTAATAGAGTAATAGTATTAATTTATAATAAATTATATTTAATTATAAGTCTATTTTATATTTTTCTTAACTAATTACTAAATAGTATATATACGCTAAGTACGTAATTATACGTTTTAAAAATTTATCTTATCCTATAGTACTCTAAAAGTAAAAGTATTTTAATTTTAGCTTTACTATAGTTTAGAGCTATAGAGGATTTAATATAAAAATATTTTAATAGTAAAGTAAAATAGTATAATCTAAGCTTTATTAATTAGAGGTAAAAAAAAAGATCTAGTTATTTTAGTAAAAAAATATTAATAAATATAACTACTAGTTAATATAGTTATTTATAATTTTTATTTAACTATTAGTTTTCTTATAGTACGTAGTTAAGAGTTTTATCCTAAGGCCTAGTATATAATAGAATTTAGACTAAAAACTAAATATAAACTAAAAATTATAATTTAAAATAATAGTTTTTAGTATATATCTTAAACGGTATATCTATTAAATAAATAAATTTACTATTTTTCTAGCGTTGATTATTTTATAATGCGGAATAAATATAACTTATTTAAAAAAATAATTAATAATAACTATTATCTAATTATAACTAGAGTTATTTTTAAAAAAAATTTTTAAATTAATATATAGATACTATATTAGTTAATTAGAAATAAAGAGCAGATTAAATATACCTACTCCTTAAAATTATTATACATATATATACTAGAAGGTAATATAGTTTTATATATATTTTTTTATATATAACTTTTATAATTTTTTAGTAGTACTTATAAGATAAAAGCTAGTAGATTTCAGTATAGCCTAAATATATAATAAATTTTTAATTATAGACTTTATAAATAAAGCGCGTAATTAACATTAATTTAAAATTAATATAAAAACGTCTTTTATATAATAGAAGTCTATTTTTTACTTAATAATTATATAGCAGAATATCTTTTTTTTATTTAAATTTATTTTAGTTCTTCTAAAGTAGAGCTTTAATAAAAGTAAAAAAAATTAAAACTTATAATACTTTAAGTATTTGTTATAAATAAAACTTCAGCGAAGTTAGGTAGTATTATTAATATATTACTAAGCTAGTCTAGCGTTAATTCGGAGGTTAGGCTAATATAATTTAAAAAAAATATAAAAGTAGTTATGTTTTTATATATCTTTAAGGTTAATGAGATCCTATTTTTTATAACTAAAAATATTAGTTTAAGTATTACTCTTTTTTAGTACGTACTAGATTTAAAAGTTAAAAAAAGCTAAGATTTTAGTCCAGTAGGCCTATTAAATATTAAAAACTTTAGTTAATATAAAGTATTTTAAAGAATAATAATGTAATAGAACTTAAATTAGGTTTTAGATAAATATAAACTTAGTATACTATTTATTAAAATTAGTAATTATAGTAAAATATTCTTTATTATAAATTTTTTAATTTAGTATAAAACCGGTTAGGATATAACTATAAAATATAATAAGGTAGGTTTTCTTATTTAAGTATTATTATAATAGTATACTTAAAATTATACTATTTAACGTATTTATTTTTACTAGAGTAAAAAGTTTAAAATTAAAATAGTATAAAATAAAAATTAATAATAAAACTAATTTAATTTACGTAAATACGACGTTATATTTTAAATTTTATATAAATAGAGCTTAAGGGCTTTATAAAGTGCTTAAAAAATATATAATACTAAAAAAACTTTTACTAAATTAGTAGTAAAATCTAGTAAAGCCTAAAAAGAACTTTATATTAGTAATAGTTATAGGAGCTTTTTAATTATACAATATATTTATTTTATATAAATTAACTTCTAAACTAGAGTCTATCAATATATACTTTAAATATTAGGTATAGTTTATATAAAAATTTTTTTTTATATTTATCTTAAGTTTAGTATCGCGAAGTTATTAAAATACTATTTTTACTTATTTAATTTATTTTTTATAGGTTTTAGAGTAAATTAAAATATAATCTAAATATATAATATAGAAGTTATTTAAATAGTTAAAAAAAATATTATTTATATATTACTAATAGGTCACTAAACTATTATATAGATAAAAAAGTAAAATTTTATATTTATAAGCTCTGTATTTAGTTTTAAAAGTAGTATTTTTTTTAAAAATAAAATTTATATAAATTTTATTAAATACTACTTAGATATTACAGAGAGGTAATATTAAAAAAGACTAATTAAAAAAAATGCCTTTTTTAAAATAGTATAACTTTTTAATAAGTAAGCCTAAAAATACGTAAAAAATAACGTTTTAAAAGAAAAGACTAGCTTATACTATTTACCTACTTAGGGGTTGCTTACTACAGTGTTTAGAAGAAAAAAAAAAATTAGTAAATATAGATAATTTTTAGAACTCTACTTTAGACTATAATAACTTTTTATTTAAGGTATAAAATTTGGTTATTTTTATAGATTTATATATTATTTATATAATTATATATAAAAGTTAAATTATTATATTTTTAATAATAAACTTGTAGATAATATATTACTAGTACTTAGTAAAGTAGCTTTTAGTTTCTATAACTACCTTATAACGATTAGGAAGTAATAATATATAATTATTAATAGCCTTTTAAGGTATTTTATTTTACTCCTTATTAGTAGCTCTTTTAAAGACCTCTATACTATTTAAACTATTTCCTATACCTAAATTAGCTTTTTTATTTTTAATTAGTCCTAATTTTAATAAACCCTATATATTTTTTATAGGGGCTAAATTAGGACGATAGGCTAAGTATAAAAATAGTTTAATTTTATTATTTTTAAACTAAGTTAAAACGTCTCTAGTTTTATAAATAGGGACGTTATCTTATTAAAATTACTAACCTAAATTAATATTAATATACAAATTATAATTATAATATAATATAATATATATATATATATATATATTATTATATTATTAAAAAAAGGGATAAAAAAGTATTATAAAACTTACCCCTTTTTATATAGGGTTTAACCTTAGGTATAAGGACTTTGTTTATATAGTCCTTACTAGTATAAAAAGTAAAAAATTTAGGTATTTTAATAAATACTAAATTACTTCTACCTCCTACCTAAATTGTACCATAAATATATAGAGTAAGGTTATAGCCTATAAAATAATTAATATAATTAATATTAAAAAACTAAAACTATAACTAAAAATATATAAAAAGTTATATATTTTAATAATTTAAAAAGTTAAAATAACTTACTTTATAATTAGCTAATAGTTAGTTCTCTTTTAATTTTATTATTACCTCTTTTTCTATAAAACTTTTTTCTAGCCCTACCCCTTTATATTACTAACTTATTAGACAATATTATTTTTTTGTAGTTTTATATTTTTAATTTTTTTTAATTTTTTTTAGTATATTTTACTCATTTTTTCGTATTTTTTTTATTAATTATTAGGTTTTTTTTTACTTATATTAATAAAGAAACTATTTTCTTTTAAAATCCTTTATAACTATTTTTTTAACATATTTAGACTATTTTCTATTAATAGTCTTTTATTTTCTTTTTTATAACTTTTAGTTAAGTCTCTATTAATAACTCTTTTATCTTTTATAGTTAACTTTTTTATACCCCTTTTATAAATTTTATTTATATTATAATTATTCTCCTTCTTTTTAATTCTTTTTATAGCATTATAAATAGATTATTAAGGCTTTTCTAGAGTAGTAGTAATTAAAGAAGGAGAATTATTTACTTTTAAAAGAAGTTTAACTTTAAATTTAAGTTTTAAGAATTTTAGCTCTATTTTAAGCAAATAGGAGTTTAAGTTTATAAAAGTAAAAAGATATTATAATATATAATACTATTAATAATATATTACGTAAGTAGTAATTATATAAGCCTTAGTATTATTTTTATTATTAATATAATTATATAATTAGATTACTAATATACTTTAAAAAACTAGTTACGTAATCTATAAAAGCCTGAAAGGGTATAGTTAAAATTTTAGTTAAATATATTTACTAACTAAAAAGTTATAGGAGTCTAAAAAAGGTATTAAAACAATTACTATATTTAGGTAATTTTAATTTATTATAGGTAATGAATATAACGTAACTAAAATCCTAATAGAAATTATTATTATTTTCTCTTTAAAACAGTATTATTTACGTATTTATAGGCTTAGTAATTAATTTTATATAAATTTTTAAAAACGGTATCTTTTTTAATTAGTCTTTTTTAATGTCACCCCCCTGTAAGTTTAATAAAAAACTTAGCCTTAGATAAATAGAGTAAACATTTATTAATATATAAAATTAGGTAAATATTCTTTTTAGTTAGAGTATTAAGCTTATAGTAATTAACGTAGATATATAAATTATTATTTAGTTTATAAATATATAGTACTAAAAATATAAAAAGACTCTAACTATCCTTAATATAACTCTTTTTTAAGTATTTTAGAATATAGGTCTAAATAGCCTTAAGTTTTCTAAAACTAGACTTATATAAAAGGCTATAGCTGTTTAGAAATAATTTTATAAAAATAATTTTATAGTTATAAAATTAATACTTAAGTAACTAATTAGTTATAATTTTACAAAAAATATTTTAAAATTAGCTATACTTACTAGAAATATATTTATTAAAACGCCCTTTATTTTTAAAATTATTTTAAAACTCTAAACTTTAATAGTAAATAAAAATTTATTTAATTTTATAAAGAAATATAATAAAAAATTTATTAGTAAAATACTTTATATTAAAATAAAAAGCGTTAGCTAAAATAAGGATAATAGTTAAAAAATAATTAAATTCTATTAGCTTTTATAAACTTGGTTTTAGAAACGGAAATAAAGCTACTATAATTTATTTAATAATAATAGTAATAAAAAGATAGAAAAGTCCTCATATATAATAAAGAGTAAAATTTTATTATTTTTAATAATTATTTTATTTTTATAGGGTATTATAATAGTAGATATTTTATTTTATTTTTTAATTAAAGATAAACTATTCTAACTATATTAAAATAGTTATAAAAGAGTTATATATTTAAAAATACTTTAAAGGCTATATAATTCTATTTTATATTATATTAAGTTAGAGTTAGAAACGCTTTATTTATTTTAGGCTAATAATATAGTTCTAAGTTTTAAAATTTATAAAAATAAAAAAGTAGTTCTAAATAGTTTTACTATTAATTATTATATATAGGTAAATATAAGAATTAATAGAAATCTAAAATTAGTTAAAAAAATTATTTACTAAGATTTAATCTGGAAGTCTTTAAATTAGTTTTTAAAGTAAGTATACAAAAAAGTATATAATAAAAAAAAAAAAAAAAAAATTTTTAAGTACTAGTATTAATAAGTGCGTAAAGTTAGATTTTATACTACTTAAAATAGAGTATAAGAAAGTTTTAAAAATAAAACTTTTTAGTAAAAATAATAAATTAATATTTAATAAATTATATTTACTTATATTTAGGGCGGAGCGTTTTGCTAAATATTAAAATTTTTTAAATATATTTTTTTATTACCGTTAATAAACTTTTTATTATAGCTTTTTTAATTTTAATATTATTATTTTTAGATTAGAGTAATCGTAAGTAAAATATTTAGTTTATTTATAATTATAATATATATTTACAGCTACCTATTTTAGGGGTATTAATATTTAATATAGTTAGTTTTAAAACTAAATTAAAACAGTTATCTTTATAAAAATATAAAATATTTTATAGTAAATAGGTATTTTTATATTAGTAGTTCTGCTACCTATAAAATTTTTTAATTTTAGTATAAATAGTTTAGTTTAAGCGTAAATATTACTTAGCGTTAAATTAAACTAATAACAAAGGGAAGTGTTCTATTATTTAAAATTAAAAACTATAAGGCAGACTAGTATTTTATTAAATAAATTATTTTATAAAAATATAAACTCTATATTTAGAGTCTTTAATAATAAAATAATTTTTTTTTATAAAAAAAGAAGCTATTTATTTTAATATACTCTTCCTTTAATAGCTATACTAATAAATTATAAGTTAAAAGTAAAAAAAGTTTTAAATCTTTTTATCTTTAGGCGTTAAAATTAGATCTGATACTTAGCCTTATTAAATTTAAATATAAAAAATATTTAAAATAAAATAATTATTTTTTTTATATTTTTAAACTAAAGTTTTAGCGAAGTAGGTAAATATTAAAGTTTTAAATATTTATAAGTTATACTAGATATATATTTTTAAATTAATATTTTATAATAGTATTCGCTCCAATAGTAGTGTATATTAATTTTAAAATAATTTTAAATAGAGGCCTATTATTATTAAAAAATAAAATTAGTTTTATTACTAAGTAGTTTAATTATAGAAGTTTTTTTAAATAGTTTAATATATAAAAACTTTAAAAGAGGTAATAAGTATATACTATTCTAAAAAGTAGATATATTATTTTTAGTTAAATATAGTTTAGTTAATAATATAAATTAATTAGGTAAAATATATCTTTAAAATAAAAAATTTAATTATATTTATAATAGTCCTAACTATACTTATAACGTTTTAATTATTTTTTTTATTTTAGACTAAGTCTAAATAATTATTTTACTTATTAGTAAATAATTTACACTTTTTTTTATTAAAAATCTAGTATTATTTTTAATCCTAGTAAATTAATTTTTTATTAAGTTTATATTTATTTAGAATGCCGCGTCTAATAAAAATCTAAAAAATAAATAAATATTAATATTTAATTTTAAGTGTATAAGTTTTTAGTAGTTATAATTTTTTATTTTAATATACTCTAACGCGATTTCTCTAAAGTTAACTTAATATAATAGAAAATTAGAACTTCTAAACCTAAAGGCTTTAGTTAATAAAAAGTTTTTAAAATTTTATTTTTTAGTCCCAAAGTACGCCGATACGTAATTAAATAATTTTAATAATTATTTTGTTTTTTAATAATATTTTTAAATATTATTACTAGCTAGGGTAACTTTTTTTATATAATATATTAGTACTAGTTACTTAAAAAATTTGTATAAAAGTTTTTATTATAGAGGTATATAGGAGTGCGTAAGTAAAAAAAGAATTTAAATAAATTAAGTGCTAATAGGCCTAATATAAAAGAATACTAAAAAGGTACTAAACTATATAGGTACTATAAATAGAATATATATTTATATACCCTAAGATTTAATTTTATAAGTATTAGTACTAAAAACGTAAAAAGATTTAACTAATATAGCTAAAGGAAAAGGATTTATATTAAATTTAACTAAGTTAGACTAGGCGCAGGGTCTAATAGAAATCTATATTAAATAAATATTAATAGAACAGCTTTTACCTCTAAATATAATTTAAATTAAATAATTTTTAGTAAATACTATTAAAGTCTTAAGTCTATAGCACTTTATTATAATTTTTTTATTACTCTATTTTTAAACCCGCTAGTCCTCTTTTATAAACTTAATTTATAAATTTTAATTTTTATATTTATAAAAATTTAAGTCTTAAAAAATTTTATTACCTAAATTTATTCAGAATTAATTTAAAATTAATTATAAAATAATTTAACTTATATAACTATTTAGGAGCTAAATAACTAACTAAAATAGTAGGACAAGAGTAATAATATAAGTAAGTATAAAATTAGTCTACTACTAAGTAAATAGAATAGTCTAAATATAGTAAATTTTTATTAAACTACTAAACTATATTAAAATTAATTAAAAATTAATTAAAAATTACTTTAAGAGTACTTATATAGCTTAGTATTCTAAATATAAGTAGAAATTAGGCTAGCCCTATAAATTAATAGTAATATTTTTTTATAGCTATAATACTACTTAAAATAGTTACTTAGGTTTTTTTACTTACTAAAATAACGCTACTATTATTAGAATTTATTAAAAATTAATTCTTACCCCGTACAGATAGCCACTCCCTAGGTTCTCTCTACATATTACCTCCCCTGTGTGTAATACGGGTCTCTCCTCCTCGTCCTCTGACCAGGTGTCGCAGCCCAACGGCAGCGTAGGCTACAAGTCGATGGAGCGATTTCTCGTAGAACAGGAGGAGCAAAAGCGTTGCAAGAGATTGCCTCCAAGGAGTGAGGCGGAAGCAGATCGGCTCATAGATACCAGAGGCGCATGAGCGCTCCCGAAGATAGATTACTGAAGAGGCGACCGCAACGACCTGGCTCCGTCGTCCCTGCTGCCGAAGCTCTGTAGATTGATTGGCGTGCTGAAGATTGGGAAACAGGTACAAAAAGTGGCTGTTGAAAACGCCTTATTGAAAATGCGAAGATGAAGAAAAAGGGCGAAGGTGGAGCTGAAGATCTTGCGCTAGTTACTGACTCTCACTATCCTGACTTTTCCAGCTTCCAAATTCAATTCTACATAAGTATTCATTCCTCATTAGGCAAGCCTACTCTGAGATATAGCTCTTTCGATGATTAGCGCTAGTTCGACTATCTACGTCGGCATGGTAAAACGATAAACGAACCCCTGCTTGAATCACTTGCTCTCATAACTTCTTTTTAACGTGTACACTGATCATGCTCCCGCACAGCGGTGCAAACTCTCCAAAGGCCATTTGGGTACAGTTAAATCGCGCATCTTCATGTGCCCACCCTGGAATCGTTGCCATGCCCCTGGTGGAGAGATCTTCCAGTAATACAGATTATGTTCCAGCATGATCGAGCGGATAAGAGAGTACTTCTAGCCAAGTTACGTGGAGAACAAGTTCCACGCCGCAGTTTCGGTATGTCCTCAGGGAGGCGATACCTACGCGCCAGCGACTTCGAGATACCCGACACCACGGGAGTGCATGGTAGCCTACCAGGTAGCATGGTAATATCACGAAGGGGAACAGCTTAGCTGTGGAAGGAACTTTGGCCAGTTGGCGCCAAAGATTTGTGATGTCGCACACAATGAGCCGCTTTGGTTAGCCTAGGAATGAGATACCCCAGCGATGCATTGTCGTTGTCGCAAAAAATGTGAAACACGTCATGTAGGTTTGGCTATTGGCCAATACGTCCATTTCAACAGCGCAAACGAGACACGCACTCGTAAAGGATGCGACTGATGCTGCTACACATTAATTAACTGACGAACGGGAAGCAGCACGATTCGGCGCGGTCCAACCAAATCCTATGTACATCGACAAACATAGCATTAAAGGTATAGCGTACAGTCCTCTCTGCCGTATTATCCGGTGTTATGCACCACCATCGCACCTGCGAGCATCTCTTCATGCAGCCGCCCTCCTTCAGCTACTGGAACCAAACCCTAGTAGTTTTCGTCGGGCCTCAAATGGCCGCTTACTCCTTGCGCTGATATCGGAGCCACAACTGGCAGCATCCACTTTAAGCCCAGTCGGTGTCCTTCCGTCTGTCGCTGCGAACCTCTGGGGACAGAAATCGGCACAGACATGGCTCGCCCCGGGGTTGTGTTTCGCCAGATCCGTTAAGAGTCAACCAACTTGACGGTCCCGAATCGGCCCTTGCAGTCAATCTATTGCTCCAAGCTCTGGTCAAGCTCGACCATCCCTACCCTCATTCTCTTCATCGTCCAGCACCATTTGCACGACCCTTATCCAATTGTCTCTCGGAAGACTTCTCACTAAATGATAACACCCAGTGTCGCAGACCTTGACGACTCCATAATTCTCGCGACGTTGAAGGCGGCGCACGTTTCTCCTATAGGCCGGTTTGCAGCAGTAGGTAGCATCCGCGTTAATTGCAAGTTGGACAGGCAATTGAAGCGAGCGGCCTCACAACGAACCAAAGATGCAGGGGAGACGTACAGGTCCCGCGTCATCGTAGCCCTTCTTTATGTTAGCAGCGCGTCAGTGCGATCAGCTGCTACTGTCATCATCTCCGTCCTCGATCTGTATGGGAATAGAGTCTTCCTCGGGCGGGACCTGGTGGTCATATGGATTATCGAGTGAGAGATTAACCGGGTCAGGCGCTCCGGTACCGGAGGCGTGGATGGATGCTTTGCGTACTGGGGAGAGTCCGGGTAATCAGGTCTTTGGACGAACGCATCAAAATCACCTCAACAGAGTCGCCCGAGATCGATCAATTGGGATGTTCGCGTGAGATGGTGCAGTATATGAGTCCGACCACTCGTTCTGGCTTCTAGCACAATTAATTGGCTGACTGTTGGGCGTCTCGGCGTGATTAGAAGTGATCAACGTGTGCCTCTTCCCATTCCCGTCCCGGCTTACCTGATACCCAAGCCGGAAGCGAAGCGAGTATCTCCGAAGACAAGGGTGCGTGCGTCTCCTACGTCGGAGCGGGGACGGAAGAACCAAAGCGCATACGCTGAAGGTCTTGTGGGATGTTTTCGAATGCTACGTCTATGTGTGTAACATGCCCTTGCCATACAGCTTACTAGCCATCTCCCTGTGTGTCGAAAGAGCGCTTCTTGGAGATTGTGACACTCTCTGTATGTTCCACTGGCGTGCACACGGTGGTTGACCGGACCTATTGGGCTCGGCGCAAGCAAGCGGTGGAGCAGGGTGGATGCGCCGTAGAGAGATTGCCATGTACGACAAGTTGGCCTGGAGTTCGTCCCAAGGCGAGAACGCAGCGAGGGAACGCAATTCTGGTGGCAAGTCGGAAGACAGCGAGTAGAGAGATTGCATATACTGAAGATAGGAGTTTTCTGGAGGTGTCGCAACCATGACGGTGGGACAGATTCAGGAGAACGTAAGAGTGGGCACCACTGATGCGGCTTCCAAGTCCCTGAGATGCGAACGGTAATCTCTGTCCGGGGACTCCCCCTTCAGGTTTAGCGCAGTCCCTCGCTTATCTATATCGGGCATCGTTCCTCGCCCTATCAACCCGCCGCTTTTGACGTCGATAAAATGCTCGCTTTCCCGTTGCTATGCTTTATTTCTTCCCCTTAATTCTCTAACCCTACTCCGGCCCCTCTGCTGCTAAGCGGTCTACCCCTTTCTACGCCTCGCCTGCCTGCTCCCTCGTCCCATCCCTGGCCTTGCACGGTGGGTCGACCCCTGGTTGGAGCCCTAGACTACTCTGAACGGTAAAGTGCTTGCTCAGCTTCAGAGTTGCGCGATACGGGAAGCTGGTTAATCGTCCCACGTTGGCACCAGGCGGGTGTTCCCCCGCTCTCCAGATTGGTGGGTCAGCCATACAGCTTGTTCTTCCACGTAACTGAACTACGTACATTAGAGCGATGTGTATTAACCAATGAAAGTTAGACCGCCAAGGCCCTAATTTGTGCTTCGCGTGATAACACTATAATTTACCGTATGCTAATTAACTACCTCATTAACTAGTTAATAGCGTAGAGCAACGAATCACCGAATGTGTCACAATTATTTGCCCGCAGTACTACCCTACGTAGGGAAATTCTCTTCTACACTATATATAAAGTAAATAACGTAATTAATTTTTTTTTAATAATTATATAGTGTACTGTATACTAAGAAGCACTATTATATATTTTAGTAAAGTAATTTATTTATTTCCTATCTACTAATTTTAATACGCCTTCTTTTTATTCGTTAACTTAATAAAGTCTTATATAGCTTTTTTATAAAATTTTTTATACGTAGGCTATTTTTTTTAAAAATACTATTTAATTACTATTATAATAGGGTTAGTTAGATATAAAGATTTTTAGTTAAGTATATTATTTATTTAGACTAGATAAATACTACTTACTATACTAGAGGTATATTAGCTTAAATAGCTTTAGTACTTATAGGCGCTAATTTTTTTTTTATAAAAATAGGTTAAGCGTAAATTAATTTATTTAATTTATAATAGTATTTATTACGTATATTTATAGCTTTACTACTATATCCTAAATAAGTTTTAGGTTAAATTTAGTACTAGTAGTAAAGAAAATTTTTTTAAATAGCTTTATAAGTATTACTATAATAATTAGAGTTACTATAACTAATAAAAAGATTATATTAAAAATATAAAAAATAGAGGGTTAATAGATATAGCTATAATAAAAATTTACCTTTTACGTACTATTTCTTACGTATACTATAGTTCCTCCCTAGAGTAATAGCCTTAATACTAATTTTATTAAATTAGATTACCTTTATAACGCTGCTGCTTTGTGCGCGCGCGTATTGAAGCCTACAGGGAGTGGATAACGTAGCCCTTAGGTTCCTATCCAGTTTTAATATTTGCTCCATATGGGTCGTGTAAGCTTCAACGTGGATCCGTCGCGTGCATTGCCTTATTCGTAACGGACATCTTACAACGCGGGTGCGATCATCAGGTAGGTGTATGGTTATATTTTTAATTTGCATCCTCCAGTCTTGCGCTTCCGGCCTCGGCTGTTTTCCCAAAGCAGGCGCTTATTATCTAGATATATTTCGCAGATATTAGTATCCATGCACATCAAGGCAGACTCCGAGTGATTTCCCCTACTTACCAATATATCTGGACGCCGGTTTTGCGAAATGGCACTCCAGTTCCTGTTGCGCCATAACGACGACTCAGGCTTTGATCGCAGTCCTCGGACTGTCACACTTCGGCTATGCCCATTGTGAGTTCAAAAACACCTAAAATTTCAGTGTGCTAATGACATATGAGATACTTTTTCGCAGTTCGTCGTTAACGGGTCCGAAACTCCTGATTGGTACTACGTGAGGTATTCGACCCGTTGGACGCCCTAGAGAAAAGCTGCTTATTATTATAAAGGGACGTCCTAGGCGATCCGCGCTATAATGATGTTCCTTGGGATCTTGCTAAAATGTCGCCGTTCTACGACATATACTCTGACACCATGATTTGTGGGAGAGACTCCGGGGCGGGACCGACGACTCACACTGCCATAGTTCTGGCCGGTGATGAGGTGGGTTTCAAGGTCTATAATTGGACTATAGGCTCAGCCATTTTCCATCCTGGGCCTGGCCAAGTGTATCTCTCGAAGGCTCCCAATAATAATGTAGAGCACTACGATGGGAAGGGAGATTGGTTCAAGATTGCGACCGCTGGAGCTAAAAATGACACGGCTTGGAAGCTCTTATGGGAAAAAGAAGTGAGTCATACAATTATACTATAAGGCTAGGGTTCTCAATTTGCGCATTAGATGAGGTTTACCATTCCGATGACAACGCCTCCAGGGAAATATCTTCTTCGAATTGAGCATTTTCAGGCGCATCCAACGGTAAACAAAACACAGTGGTATGTCAACTGCGCGCAGATCAATGTGGTCGGACCAGGCGGAGGTGAGTTTATTATATCTTACACTGCTCTTGTAAGTGTCTGAAATTAAACTTGGTAGGAGCTCCAACCGGGTTGGTTAAGTTTCCGGGAGCGTATAATATACTCGATCCAGGTAAGCTAACAAGTTTGTAATAATACATAATGCTGCTAAGAAAGTATAAGGTATTATGATGCCGCCAGGGACATCGAATTATGAAGGACTATTAAAGTATGTTGCCCCAGGGCCTCCAGTATGGACTGGATGAAGATCTCGGATGGAAAAGGATTTCGGGCACGCATGATGACTTAGAAGAATATTGAGGGTACACGATATTTAGAATGTGCCGCAGATATGGGGGTACTCAGCTGTATGTACAACGGTCCTGTTAAACAGGATCACGTGACTGCTCTGGTCTGGGGTTCTGGTGCTTGATTCTATTTCTTTACGTTTATCCGTGGGAGCTGTATTGACTTAGTGTACGCTACGTCCTTACTTAATATAGAGGCAGGTAAAAATAAAGGCGCTATAATCTAAGGCCTATTAAATATAGGATTTTTTTAATTTTATAGCTAGTAGAGCGATAACTTAATTAACGACTTATTAGGCTGTAGTGGTAACAATGGTGGGATAACAACTATAGGACGGAGACAAGCATCTATAGGTCGTCTTGGGCAGAGCAGAACTATGGGAGGCGCACACAGCGCGTTTAAAAAGGCGAGCACGCGGTGCTTGATTCTATAATTACGTGAAGAAAGGGTCCGGGTTGTGGGGTGGTAGTAATTAATGCAGGAATCACTGATCCGGGTGAGGGATAGGAGTGACAAAATGTGGGATTGTGAAATGTATATCTGAATTGAGAAATATCAAAGTCAATTCGCCAGAGCTTGTTGTTGCTATGAACTTCGCTTCGACGTATATGCACTGTTAGGAACAATCGGCGTAGGCATGAAAGAGGATTGCAATACGGTGCTGTGGGACACCTCTGAGGACGTTCCTATCTTTATCATCGGCGAACTTCTGACGCCAAATAGGAATACTTCCATTTTACCGGGGGGTGACATTAGGAAAAGACCAATCCAAAAATTACCTTTTTTAAAATAATATAACTTTTTAGTTATAAGGCCTAAAAATACAAAAATAATACTATTTTAAAGAGAAAAACTAGTATAATCTATTTACCCTATTAGGGGCTGCTTAGTGAGGGGTTTAGAGGTATAAAATAATTAGTAAATAGAAAAAATTTTTATAACCCTACTTTAGACTATAATAACTTTTTATTTAAAGTATAAAATTTAGTTTTTTTTATATATATTATACTAGTACTTATAATATATAAGTATATATAATATTTTTATATATTTATATATTATTTATATAATTATATATAAAAGTTACTCTTTTAAATTTTTAATCCTAAACTGGTAATAATAAATTACTAGTATTTAGTATAGTAGCCTTTAGCCTCTATAACCGCCTTATAGCAGGTAGAAAGATATAAAATATAGTTATTAATAACTTCTTATAGTATATTAATCTATTTTTTATAATATCTTTTTTAAAGGCCTCTATACTTTACAAACTAAATTCTACTCCTAAATTAGTCTTTTTATTTTTATTTAGTCCTTATTTTAAATAACTATATATATTTTCTATAGGGGATAAATTAAAACTATCGGCTAAGTAAGGAAATAGTATAATTTTATTATTTTTAAACTAGTTTAAAACGTCCGTTATTTTATAAATAGGGGCGTTATCTCATTAAAATTACTAACCTAAATTAATATTAATATAAAGTTTATAATTATCATATAATATAATAATATATATATATATGTATTATTATATTAATAAAAAAGGGATTAACAAAAGGGATAAAAAAACTTTATAAAATTTACACCTTCTTATACTTAGATTAACTTTAGATATAAAGACTTTATTTATATAATCCTTACTAGTAAAAGAAGTAAAAATATTAGGTATGTTAATAAATACTAAATTACTTCTATCTTTTACCTATATTATAACGTAAACTTATAAAATAAAATCTTAGCCTATAAAATAATTAATATAATTAATATTAAAAAACTAAAACTATAACTTAAAAATATATAAAAAGTTATATAGTTTAATATTTTAAAAAGTTAAAATAACTTACTTTATAATTAGCTAACAGCCAGTTCTTCTCTAACTCTCTTATTACCCCTTTTTTTATAATATTATCTATTTTATTATCCCCTTTATATTGCTAACTTATTAGAACATATAATCTTTGTTAAATTTATATTTTTTATATTTTTTATTTCGTCTTTAGTGTATTTTACTATTTTATTAGTATTTTTTTTATTTATTATTAGTTATTTTATACTTATATTAATTAAGTAACCCTTTTTTTTTAAAATCCTTTATAACTGTCTTTTTATAATATTTAGACTATTTTCTATTAATAGTTTTTAATTTTCTTTTTTAGGACTTCTAGTTAAGTCTCTATTAATAACTTTTTTATCTTTTTTAGTTAACTTTTTTATATTCCCTATATAAACATTTTTTATATTTTAATCATTATCTTTATTATTTTTTTATTATTTTCGTTCTTTTTAATTAGTTTAATAGCGTTATAAATACTTTACTAAGGCTTTTTTAAAGTAGCAGTAATTAAAGAAAAAAATTATTTACTTTTAAAAGTTAATTAACTTTATCTTTAAGTTTTAAAAAATTTAGCGCTATTTTAAAAGAATAAAAGTTTAAGTTTATAAAAGTTAAAAGATATTATAATATATTATAATAAGGCCGATAACTACTATTATAACCTATTAGTTACTTTTTTTAATTTTATTTTTATAAAATAAAATAGAAGTTATATTTATTTTTATTACTTTTTACTCCGTTTATAAAGATGGTATAGCGTTTAAGAATAGTCGAATTTTTTATTTATAATTATATCTCCTTCCTTACCTACAATAAGAACGCGATACTAAATATACCTATTTACTAGCCTATTTATCTAGCCTACGCACTAAAGAAAAAATATATATTATATATAGGCCCCCCTAAAACATTTAAATATTAACTATTTAGTATCTTTACCTACTAAAGGCTTCGCTGTCCCTTACCTTTCGCCTATTACCCTATAGACTCTAAGCTTTATGCTTAAAATATTTTTACTTCCGCTACTAGTACCCCTAGTAGTACTTTTTATAGTTACGCCTTATACCTTAAGCTATATATCTTTATTATAAATTTAATATTAATACATTATTTTTTTTATAGCTAGTGCGGTACCGTACTTATTTTAGCCTTTTTATTTACTTTTACTAATATTATCGCCTTTATACTAACTAGTATAACTAATTTTAAATTTTTAAATCCTATTACTTCTGTTATTAATAGTATTATAATTTTATTTATTTAGTTACTATTTACTTTATTACTATCTATTTTATTGTCTAGGATTTTTTACTATTAATATATAGTATTTTTATAAAACTAATAAGTAATTACGTATAGGACACTTAGTAGTATTATTAAAAATTTATTATTATATATTACTATCTAAATAGAATATAGTAGGGATAGCTTATATATTTAAAATTATAATATTAAAATTAATTTATATTAGTACAGTATCGGCCGAGAAAAGAATATAAATAAAAATAAAACTTTTAAAAAATATTTAGTAAATATTTTAAATATTTTACTATATTAACTATAAAAGGATTTTTTTTTTTTTTAAAATAAAGCTACACTTTTAGCGTAGTACCTATATTTTTAAAAAAAATAATTACTAACTACTATAGGGGTTTCTGTAAAACGGCTCTACAATATTTTAAATATAATAATAGAAAATAAAAATAGCGTATAGTTATATATTAACGCGTTATACTAAAAATAGTTATAATAAGTTAAAATAGTATCGCCTACTTAATCGCCCGTAATAAGTTAATATATAACTTTTTTTAATCTAGTACTAGACGTCTATTTATAAAAAAAAAAAAATAGCGGTAATAGCTTACGCTGTCGCTAGTATACTATAAGGTATTAATATACGCTAGCGTTCCCGGTACCACACACATATATATATATAAAATAATAGAAAAAGTATAACTAGTAGCCTACTATATTAGGTAATTATATTATATCTTCTATTAGATATCTATAACTATATACTATATATTATATTATAATAGCTAAATAATCTTATAAAAGTAATAAGCGTAATACTTAGTACTCTACTAAGTATATTTATATACTAAAGAAGACCCTCTTACTAGTAATTTTTAAAAAGCTTTAGAATACTATAATAAGTCTTAGGCTACCTAAGTAGTTAGATAATATAAAATAAATAGTAAAAGTAATATTTCTAGACTATAACTTTATAATTAAAATAGGTAAGTATACGCTATACTTATACGAGTATAGTAATAGTAATTATTATTAACCTATATAGTAGACGAAGACTATATTACTAATACTAACCTAAAATATATCTATAAATAAAAGTAATAGTTCCTAGCTGTACTAAATAACTAGAATAACTCTAACTATATAGAGTTTAAGAACAAGATATTATAATATATAATAATAATAACTTTAGTACGATAGCTACGGAACGCGAATAAGTTAATAAAAAAAATATTAATAATAATACTCTAAGGGCCAGCCTAAAGGTAAGAAGAAAAAGCTATATATAAGACAGTAATTAATAATAATAGATAAATAAAGCGGACGATAAATAAGTATAGAAAGAAAAAAGAGAGTGTTATAAAATGCCTATAAATATAGGCAAAATATATAATAGTTTAAGTATAAAAGAAATAGGTAGTTAGTACTAAAAAAGAATAAAAAAAAGTCTCTTTTTTATTATAAACCTATTAATAAGTACTATTATTATAACCTATTAGACCCGATCCGTCACAGTCGAGCCCGTATAAAAAAATAAAAAAATATATAAATAATAATAATTACTATTACCTATATATCTCCCTTACTAAATACGGTATACGTAGTAGACTTTTTATTTTAGAGTTTTTTAATTTAATATTTTTTTTAGGAAGGCGCGTTAAGTATACTAGTAGTATACTAGTACAGCACTATTTCTTTTTTAACTTAATTTTATCTAACTTTTTTAATATATTAAGTATAAAAATATATATATACTCCTCCTTTTTTAAAACCTCTTTTAGTTGCCCTAAGCTACTATAGCTATAGTATTTATTTAATTAATATATAAATATATATATATTATAATATTAATAATATATTATAATATTAATGATATATTATAAAATTAATAATATATTATATAATCAGTAATTATATAAATAAGAACTAAATTTTTACTAGTAATATAAATTTATAATAAAGGCATATATATACTCCTTTTTTAAAACCCCTTTTAGTCGCCCCGAGCCACTACAGCCACACTATTTGTTTAATTAGTATATAAATATATATAAATTTATAATTATATAATAAACTATTATAAAAATTAGCTTACGTAACCTACGCTAGTGTTAAAAAGGCTTAAAAAAGTAAATATTAAATATTAATATTTAATAAGAATCTATATATAGAGAGCTAACTAGGTACTTTAAAATAAAGTAAAAGTATATACTAAAAGGGTACCGTAGGCTAGTATAGGTATACCTATCTTAGTACTTATATTTAAGTAAGAGGCGCCTTTACACCTATAATACTATTTTCTTTTTTAAGAAGCTTTATCCCTAAAACTTTATAATTAGTTTTATATATTTTTAACTTTCGTATAACAGGGTAGAGTTAAATACTTATAAAAGTAAAATATTTCTATTAAAATAGTAAAATATATAATTATTTAAATAGTAAACTATAGAACTATTTTTATTATAATTTAATTATTAGAGTTACGAGTATATTAAATAAGTATAGCTTTTTTTATTTACTACCTATACCTCTAAGAAAGCCCTTTATACTAAATTATATTATTTTTATAATCCTATTATACTACTTATTTACTAGTTATATTTTATTATCTATTAATTATTCTGCTATTATTTATTATTAGTTAATTATTTATTTATTATAAGCTAGGTAATAGCTATTTATATATTATAAGCCTCTAAAAAGAATATATTTAATTATTAAAATATTTATAGGTAACACCGGTAGTACTCTATAAAGTATTCTTAATAGCCTATAATATTAAAATAAGATTACTAGTTAGGATTCTTATAGTCCTTCTATTTAATAAAAAATTTTAGTAGGCCTTTATAGTTAGTATCTAAATTAATTATACCTTTATTAATTTTATAATCTAGTATTACTTTAATATTATAGATAGGTAGTTTTTTTTTATAGTAATAGGGCCTTATAGCTCTTATTACTATTTTAATAGTAATATTATATTCTGTAAGTAGAGTAATTATAAATAAAATTATAAATAAACGTCTTTAAGTATAGCGTAACTAGTAAAGTTAAGCTTAAAGGCTTAACCTATACTATAGTTATTATTTAGTTATTTATTATAAATATCTATAACCTTAAACAGTTTAAGATTTTTATTTTTTAGTCTTTTAGAGTAATATATATAAATATTATATATATTAAATATAATCTAATCGCCTATATAAATCTCTAGGGCTAGTAATTATTAATTATTTATATATTTCTTTATTTTTACTTATACCTATATTAGTATTAGGCGTAGTTATTATTTTATATAGTATATATATATAAAAAGTCTATTTATAGCTTATATATCGCGTATTATCTTTTATTCTTTTAGTAGTATACTAAGAGGTTTAGTACTTATATATAGTAAATATTTCTTTATAGCTTTAAATAATATTATATTTATTAATATAATACTGCTGTTTACTTTAAACTCTATAATAGATAATAATTCTACTTAGTTATTTTATTTATAATTAACAAAGTAGCGTAAGTAAGTTTTTAATATTTAATTAGTAATTTTTATCTAACTATTTATTTTAGAGTAAAAAGCTATTAATAGTTTAAGTATTATACTAACTTATTAATATAGGCGTTTTTAAAACTAAAACGTAAATTACGTACCGCAGTTAGTAATAAACTTTAAAAAATAATTTTTTTTACGCTAGACGTATTTAATAAAAACTTATATATAGGTTTTTATATTAAGAAATATTAAAAGTATAAACTTTTTTTTTAATAATTTATTTATAAGGACTATAGTATATCTGTAGTTATAATTATTATAATAGCTTTTAGATAATAGTATAATAAAATTAATAGATATACTAGTATAGTAAGTATTTAGTATAAATAGTAAGTATAGTAAACTATACTTTTACGTTTTAATTTTGCTCTAAAATAAGTAAGATAATTATATATATAATTGGCGACGCTGTCTATATAGCGTAGCTAGTAGTAGTATTATAATAATTACGCGTATATTTTATACTTATTATTATATTTAGTAATATAGTTATTATAATATAATTATATAAGGCGTATTTAAAATTTATTATTATAGGGCACGAAGACCTTATTATTAATATATAGTAGATTATTATTTAGATAATAATTTTATAGTTTAATACAAATACTAAGGTTATAATAAAGCTAATAAAGTATATAATATACGCCGCTCTCTAGAGTATTAGCTATAGCTTTAATAATATTATTATAGAAACTTACTACTTTAAGTAGCTCTAATAGATCTACGTTATTAGTATCCTTATAACTATTATAAAATTTTAAAGTAGCGTTCTTATTTTAACTATTAAAAATAAATAGCTCCTCGCTAATTTTATAAACCTATTAAAATAAACTTATAGTATCTAACTCTATTATATCTATTAAGATTTTAACTAAATATATAGCGTATTAGGAGCTGTTATTATACGCGGTATATATAGGTAGTTTAAATTATTTAAAAGGTAATAGTACTTACTATTAGTACTATATTTAGTTATTATATACGTTTATAAAAATATTTTTAGTTTATTATATTAGTATACTAGACTTTATACCTTTCTTACTATATCTATATTTAATTATAAAATTAAACTCTAATAAGAACTTAGCCTATTAGGCTTACCGGCGATTTAACTATTTAGTTATTATAAAGTATTCTAAAGCTTTATAATTAGAAAATATTTTTATAGAGTTAAGTATACTAGTAATCTTAGGTTACTATTCTTTAAAGGTATAGATAATTACTATAAGTTTCTTATTATAAATAGGGTAGTTAAGCTCGGCTAGTTTTATTTTTATTAAAAAAAAGATAATAAATTATAAAATACTGTCTTTATTATACTGCGACAGTATATTAGTAATAATTTAATTAAATATATTACTCTTAATAATTATACGCGTATTAGAGTTAAAGTAAATAAGTATTAAGATATTAATAAAAGTGCGCTTAAGTTACTTAAAGACTCTTTTAGTAGTAGGTATTAGTATAATTTTTCTTACTACGCTATTACGTATTAGCTTAATTAGTAGTTACGTAATTTAAAAAAAGTAGTATATAAATTATTAATAAAAGTTTATAAATCTAATAAAAGCCTATATATTTTTAACTATTTTAGGTTACTAGTACTCTATAACGGCTTTAATTTTAGTTAAATCTATCTCTAACCTGTCTATAAAGAGAATTATACCTAAGTAGTTAACACGCTATACTAAAAATTTATACTTATTAATATTAAAGTATAATCTAGTTTTATAAAGCTTATATAGCACTTAAAAGTAATACTATTTATAGTTCTTATTATTCTTATTAAAAATAATAACGTTATCTAAGTACGTAGAGTAAAAATTATTTAAGTACTTATATAGTAACTAATTAATATAGTATTAAAAAGTACTAAAAGCGTTATATAATCTAAAGGATATAAATACGTATTTAAATAGACTAAATTTTATAAGAAAAGCTATTTTATACTTATTACTCTTTTTAATTTTAATCTTATTAAATACTGTAATAATATTAAACTTAAAAAAAAATATATTTTATTTATATAGGTAAGTATTTCTTTTAACTTTAGCGGGGCGTTACGATTTTTAATTATAATTTTATTAAAATAATAATAATTAACGTATATACGGATACCGTCTTTAGGTTTTTTAATAATTAGTAATAGGGTAGTAAATAGTTAGTTACTTTTATATATATAACCTTTTGCTCTTTTAGTCTAGACGTAGGCCTTAATAGTTTTAGCTTTTTTATATAATATACTAAAGTAGTATTATCTATTAGCTAACTACTCTTTTTTAAGTATATTTTATAATTAACGCCTAGTTAATATAAAGGTAGTTTAGTAGTTTCTTTAGAGTTCTATAGGTTAGTAATATAATAGAATTATTTTAGTAGTCTTTATTTAATTTTATTTATTATAGGGTGTAGTTAATTAAGTTTTAAATAAAATTTATTAAAATTAGTTTACGTAGCTGCGGCGGTAATTTATTTAGTTTTTATAAAAGTTATATAAATACGTTATACGTTATCTGCGTTATTATTTATTTTAAAATATATTTAGTCCTTTAGTATTATCTAGATAATAAAGTCTAAATTATAATAAACTATTTTTATAGTAGTTTTAGCTAAAATAATTACTATATTAACGCTACTCTTATTTTTTAGTTTAATTATTTTAGTGTAACTATTACCGTACCGGTTATATATTACTTTAATAAGTAAAAACTAGTATAGATAGTTACTACGGTAATAATTTAATTTAAATACTATTATTTTTTTATTTTACTTATATAAAGGGTTATAAGCCTTAAGCTATAGTTATTTAATTATTATATTATAACTAATAATATCTATAACCTAGTGCTAGTTTTTACTAATATATTCTTTAATTACTATATATATCTTAGCTATATACGTTATTTTCCCTACAACGTTACTATTAGTAAGTTTTAAAATAATAAAACTTTATACTGTAAATATTTAGAGTTTATAGGCGCGTATAAAATTAATACTAATAACCTATTTAGTATAGTTACTATTTAGAAGAATATATGTAGTAACTAACGTCTAATTAAATATATTAACTTATACTTTTAGTTTTATTTAAGCGCTATAGGGTAGCTAATTTAATAAATTTTTATTATAATTAGGTAAATAATTTGTCGTACTCTATACTATAGTAGTAATAACTTATTTTTATAAACTATAAGCCTTATAGTAACTATTACTTAATAAAATAAAAAATAGTTATAGACTAAATTAGTTTACTAGCGTATATTACTCTATTATAAAATAATACTAAAAAGTGTTAAAGATCTCTTTTTTATATATAGGCAAAGGTCTTTAAGCATAACTATTTTTAAAAACTATATTTTTTTTAACAACTAGCGTTATAATTACTATTATAGGCGTTATTAGTATTAGTATTCTAAGTATTTATTATTTAAAACTATTTAGTAGGTACCAGGGCTATAAAACTCTTTTTATAAAAATTAAATTAATTTTAATTAAGTATATAACCGGGTCTTAGATAATAAATATATACTTTTTTAGCTTAAACTATATAGAACTCTCTTAATAGATAATAATTTAGGTTAAAAGTAAGATTATATTTATTATTAAAGTTAGGTTTTTTATTAGTAGGAGCGCTAGCCTATATAAACTTTTTATTATCTTTACTATTCTTTTTCTTAGGCTTTTTATAAGTAATATTCTTAAGAGTCTTATATTAGGACAGTTACTAAATAAATTATATTTAAATTTTATTTACTAGAGCTATACTTATTACAGCGGCTTTTAAACGCGAATTAAAATTAATTATAGCTTTAAATTTTATTAAAGTAGATTCTAAGTATATTTATATTATTTTATTTTTAAAATAAGCTAACTATTTACTAAAGGGTTTATTATTATATTATTATAATTTACTAACGTTAAATTCTGTAAGCGAGATACATTATTAATTAATTAAACTAAATACTTTTTCTAAATTATTATATAGTTCTTATATATATTAGTATAGGTTATCTAATATTATAATAGTGCGGTTATAGATATAAATAAGCGTATAATTTTTATATACTTAATAGAGATACTTAATTTTAAATTACTTAGTAGAAAAGAGCTTATATAATTACTAGAACTTTATTTCTATATTTTTAATTTATATATTCAAGTCCTTATTAGTAGTACTGCTAAACTTATTAATATTCTATTATTTATTATTTAAACGGCACTCCTTTTTAAAAATAATAATATTAACTACTAATATTAGTGTACTATTACGTCGCTATTAGTTTTTATAAAATATAAAATAAATTTTATTAAATAACGTTATTTCTATATTACTATAATAAAAATAACTATTAAAGCCGCTTAAGCTATTACTACTATTATTATTAAATAGGTCTAAGGACGTAAAATTTTATAGTAACTTATATAGTACTATATTTTATTTTTTATTTTTATATTTTTTTTATACCTTTTATTTGTTTTAAAAAATTTATTATTAGTTATAATACTATAGGAAGCTTTTACGAACGTCTTTAAATATTTTAATTTATTTTATAGTTTACGTGCTTTTTAAATCGCTATAATAAAACGTTACTTATATTTATTACTATATTAAATCGCCTTATTAACAGCCTTATTAGTAGTTAGTAAATACTATTATATAGTATCTAGCTTTTTTTATAAAATACGCGCGTCGTCTCTTACGCTATTATACTTTTAATAAATATAAATAACTAACTAAAAGGTATTATTAAAATTTTATTTTTATTACTAAATTTATAGCTCTAGTCGCGCTATATTTATTTTAATAATATATTATAGTTTTTACGCTTTTACTTCTAACTATTTTATAAATTTAATTATTTATTTAGCCGCGTCTAGGTTACCGCGTAATATACTCTAATAATAAAAGTATTTTAAAATAGTAATAAATTAATCTTTTAGGTATTTTAAAATACTGACTTAAAAGTTATTAGTAAAAGAGATAGTAGCTATAATATACTTATTTTTAAGTTAATTATTAAATAGAATGCGCGCTAAAATATAGTATTTATACTTAAATTAATTTTTAGCGTACTTTTTATTAGTTGTAATAGCCGTTTTAATAAAAAATAAAATATTAACTGCTATAGTTTTAGCTTACCTAATAAATACTCTATAATTAACTATAAAACTATATTATAATTACTAGTCTATTATAAATTAACTAGTAATA
This sequence comes from Pleoardoris graminearum, assembly GCA_030770415.1. Classification (NCBI taxonomy): domain Eukaryota; kingdom Fungi; phylum Ascomycota; class Dothideomycetes; order Pleosporales; family Didymosphaeriaceae; genus Pleoardoris; species Pleoardoris graminearum. The sequence continues at coordinate 28,839 of JASEKS010000304.1, forward strand.
GTTATTATATTAATATTTTTATTATTATTATCGCTAATATTTAGTAGAATAGAGTAGAAGACACTAAAGCTATTTTTATAATAACTATTTTTTAAAAATCTTTCGCCTGTATTTACTATTAGATATATTTTAATTTTTTTAGTAAAAGGGCTGTTTATAAATTATTTACTTAGCTTATAAAATGTATTTAGTAATTTAGTAATTATACTCTTATAGGGATTACTAACTTTAAGTTTAAAAATAACTTTTTTTACTATATTAGACGATTGCGGCGGTAATAGTAAAAGTAATTTATTTAACTAATTATATAATATATTATTAGCTAGTATATACTAGATTAATTTTTAAATATTATACTTTTTAGTAGCGCTATTACTAGCTAGTATTTAGGCGGCGCTATTACTAGCGAATTTATAGACAGCACTATTACTAGCTAATTTTTAAGTAGTAGCGCTATTACTAATCTATTTAAATAGAGTTTTTATATAAAATTTTACTATTTTATCTACACTAATAGGCATTTTATATAGTATAAAGAATCGGTCTACTATAACTATATAATTAGTAAAATATAGATTTTTAAAATCTAGCGCTTATATAGTTTATTATAAAATATTATTTTATAAATACTTTATTTATAGACGTATAGAGACACGTAAATTATATTAAAAAAACTTAAAAAAGTAAATATTAAATATTAATATTTAACAAAAATCTATATATAGGAAGCTAATTAGATACTTTAGAGTAAAATAAGGGTATATACTAAAATACTAGTATAGGCTAGCGTAGGCGTACCCGTCTTAGCGCTTATACCTAAGTAAGGGGTACCTTTACGCCTATAATAGCTAGTCCTAAAATAGTATAATTAAATTTTAGTTTAATATATTTACTAACTAAAAAGTTATAGGGACCTAAAAAAATAAATAAAAAAATATTGTATTTAACTAATTTTAATTTATTACCTATACTAACTAAGTAGTAATTAAAATTCTTATAAAAATTTTCTTAGCTTTATCTTTATAATAATATTATTTTATATATTTTTAAACTTAGTAATTAATGTTATATTAATTTTTAAAAATAGTAGTTTTTTAAATTAATTCTTTTTTACTATTACTACCCTATTTAAGTTATAAATTTAAAGAGGGCGTCTATAAAAAAATACCTAAAAAAATTGCCTATATATTATATTAAATATACTTATTAATATAAGCTTAGAAGATTTTAGTATATTAATTATTTATTACCTATTATAGATAGACTTAAGTTATAATTATAAAAAATATGTTATTAAATCTACGCTAAATATTATAAAAATTAAAAATTTTTATTATATTAGCTATAGTATCTAGTTACTAAATATAGTAAAGAAAAGTATAATAGCGTAAAAGTTTTTTATTTAAAATTTAAATCCTATCTAGAGTAAAAACTACTTATTAAAATATTAGTATTTTATATTTTTATTTTAGGCGTATACTTTCTCGTACTAAATTAATCTAGAGTTAGAATATTTATTTTCTAAATATAAATTTTAGCTAAAAAGCCTTATTAAAAATTTTAATAAAAATTATATATGTTATTAGATCGAAAATAAAATAATTAATTATATAAAAATAATAAATATATTTATATTTTTATTAATAGTTATAGAGAAGATTCGTCTATATAATAATTTCTATTTAGAATTCTATTTATATTTTTTTATAAATTATAGGTCTATCTCTATAGTATATAAATTTCTTTTACCTTTTAAAATAAAAAAAAAATAAGTATAATATACTTATAGTATAAAGTCTTAATAATTTTATTTAAATATAGAAATTTTCTATTAGTATTAAGGGCGGTATTATTATTATTATTATTCTTTTTATTTTTATTATAATTACTATATATATTTATATACTAATCGAATAAATAGTGTAACTATAGTAGCTCGGGGCAACTAAAAGGCGTTTTAAAAAAGAAGGAGTATATATATACCTTTATACTTAATTATAATTACTACTATTATTACTATTATCGTTATATATATTACTATTCTTATAATTTTTAAAAGTATATTGATTTACTACATTTATGTTTCTCTTTTTATAGACTAGTACCCCTAGTCGAGATACTATATATATATAAATAAGTATAAAAAATATAAATTAAAATATTTATTATATATCCGGAAATATTAAAGTATTCTAAACTTAGTAATAATAAAAAATAATAAAAATAATATATATATTTATAACTAGCCTTTTATTAATAAATATATTATAATTATACTTTTCTATTAGAGGCCTATTAATATACTATAATAATTAGTAAGTTCTTAAATATGTAGAGTAGTTAGTTATATAATATTACTCTCTTTTCTCTATATATCTAACTAATTTTAATTAGTATATTTTTCATAAAGCTGCCGGTAATATTTAAATTTTTAATAAATATTTATTCTTTTTTAGAAATAGAAGTTATTTAAATTTTACTAATAAAAAAGTATAATATTTGATTTTAAAACTGTTTTAATTAGTAAAATTAAATCTATTTTAATAGTTTACTAGTATTTAAAAAAACTTAATATTATAAGCTATAACCTAAAATATAAAATCTTTCATCTTATTTATTTATTTAAGATTTTATTTATATTATTTATTAATACTATTATATAGTTATTTTTTATTTTTTTTATTTTTTTAAGATTTTTAAAAAGTTTTTAATTATATTTAACTAAAAATTTAAATTTAGTGTATAGTTTCTATTACTAAATAGTCTAGTATTTTAATTTAGTTAGTTTATACTATTAAGTAAGTATATATCTATATACTTTTTTAACTATAAATAGTTATACGTTTACCGGTAGGCTAAAAAAAAAATATTTAATTACTACTAAAGTAATTATAATTATAAATTAATAAAATAGATTAATAGTATACTATATAAAATAGACTACTAAATATAATAAAAGCCTATATTAAATAAAAGTAAAAAGGGAAAACTATATAGTTTAATAAAGTATAAGTAAAAATACTAAGTTTATAAAAAGTAAATAAATAGACGTATTAAGTTTTTTTAGATATAGATAAAATAATATTTTAATAAAATAAATATAGATTTATTTTAGGGCTCGTTTAATTATTATAAATTTTAGAATTTAAAAAAAAAATAAAACGAAATAGTATAAAGCGGTATAAAAGCTTAACTAATAAAAGCTAATAATATTATAAAGATTAAACTTAGTATTTTAAGTATAAGTAGCTATAAAAGCGGTAATAGAAAATATTTAAAAATAGAGTTAAAAGTTTCCGGACATATAGTTACTGTAGTAATATTAGTTAAAATAGAGTAGGTGCATAAACGTATATACAATAACCGTTGGCGAGCACATGTGCTATATTGGCTAATTTTAGCATGCGAGAAGTTAGAAGATAGCCGTAATGACGTGACTGTTGTATAGAGCTTTGATGAGGATGTGTCACGTGAAGTACTTTGTACCTAGGTACCTTGGCCCAGGGGAAATGATGACCCCGTGGCGGGCTAAGCTGCCTTCAGTATAGGGGCAGGCTGGAATTTTGTCGTACGAGGCCATATAGGAGGCCGAAGTCACTTGAATTGGTACTATTTGGAGCTCAGGCGCTCCCTAATCCATACTCAAGCACTGTTACTTCCGAACTCGGCGCACGTATGCCATCCACCATGCGCGTTGATAACCGATTCCACTGTTCGTATTAGTACCCATTAGAGAATAATCGAGAAACCAGAGTATACTCACTCTCTCATGCATTATCAGAATCGACAGGCTTTGGAGCCTCCCCGTAGCGTTCTCCCAAACGCGGTCTTTCCATCGTTCTTATTGTGCAAACATCAGTTATCGACTTGAGGTTCCAATTCCTGTTGACACACCTCCGGTGAGCATCACTCGTGGTGGCCCGTCTTCTCATTCGCGACATTGACGTTGTCTTGGCCGTTCCTCACTACGCCGCTCCCCACTACGCCTAGTAGACGTAGGAGATAATCGGCTGCAGTTTGACCTTGCTGTACTGTTGCCATACTTGGATCAGCCGGCAGCTGCTTGTGGGAATTGGTGCTCAAGGTTAGGCCGTTTCCGGAGCTGAAGGACGGAGTCGACGGTGGAGCGCGCGGCTGCCGACAACCTGCAGTACGGCGGCTGGAAGTCATGACGTCGCTTGTGGTTGTCACGAGTTTTTCGGTCGCGTCCGCGTTACGTACAGTAGCGCAGAGGAAACAGCAAAGTAATGGCTCCACTGCGCGCGTATCTGTCGAGGTGAGAAGATGTCGCGAAGCTGTGTGGTCGGTGAGCGGAAAAGTTAAGGAAGGTACGGCGGTTAGCGACGGCAGTCACGACCGGGCAAGAGGTCTCCCTTCAGCATGTCTGCGGCCCATGATTGCGGGTGCTTCACCCGGGAGCTCTCGGCGAACAGAGACGCCACTCTGATCGAACCTTTCCAAGGTTCGAAAGCGACATGGATGATGGTGAGAGCCGACTTGAGCGCGTAATCGCCACCGTTCCGCTGCATCCCATGCGTGGGAGTTAACCCCACAGACTCCGGCGTTGAGGAGCGTCATCTCTTGTATACGGTAACAACCCCAGAAGCGGCGGAGAGGACGGCGGCAACAGCTCTCGCTATAGCGGCGAATTCCTTGCGGCGGGGCACCGGGAACCGCGCGCAAAAATGTGCGCCCTTGCTCGCCGTTACCATGTCTTCGACCGTGTCTACAGGCGTACAACCTCGGAATTCCTCTGTCCGAAGCCAGCGGTTGCGTCACTATTCTCCGGCAAGCGAAGGGCATCCGCCGACTTGGTGGCCCCACGTCACTACCTCAGATCTTCGCGCTTCTGATTCCTCCGTACCGCGTCTCTTCGCGATGAAGCTTCCAGCCACATTCAGCCTGCATACAAGCCTCCTTTGCCCATCGGAACGAAGCCTTAATGCCAACAAGCTCTGCGGTCGTGCCTTCCTCTAGGCGTCAATGCGCGAGCACACGGGCAGCGGCGTCCCGTGAAAACCATATTCCCAGTCTACCCTACCCGATCGATCCACAACCGAAGCCACCGGCACGGTACCGAACTCGATTTACAAGAGTAATGGAATCGCCGAAAGTCAGCTATGAGGGTGCGGACTCGCCGCCGTTCAAGCGACAAGGGTGCGCTCCGCCGCTATGGCGGCTCGCTATGGCGGGAGAGAAGTCGCAAGCTTGCCACAGCCCGCCTCTTAAATGGCAGCTTTCCGAACCACGCAGCTGAACGCGCTGTCGGTACCCTCGTCCGCAGATCCACAGTTGAGAGCAGCACAACACCCATCGGAATCTCCCTGAAGGCGGCGGCCGGCGGTCGGCGGTCCAGCATCCTCCCACACGCCCTCCGACGTAGGCGAAGACGAACCCGATCATGCCACCTCGTTCCAACTCTCACAACGCTCTCGACGATGCCTCCGCTAAGGCGCTATGGCCCGCCACCACCCTAACCCTCAACATAGCCAACCCCTTCGCCGACGAAATCGTCCTCGACACGCCCCCCGTCCCGCTCGCCATCTTGCCTGACAGCCTTTCCGCCCCCGCGCCCATCAAAGGCGCAATCTTCTACCTCACCGTCTCCACGCCTGCCGCTGAAACATAGCCCATGTGTGGGTGCACATACCGGAGGAACGTGCCAGCATGGCATCAAGGGTCTTGTCAACCGAATTCGACTGAACGGAGCTCGGTGCCTCAAATCCATCTGGCAGATGCCGATAGCGCCGTGTGATTTGTACCTGCGCGAGGGAAACAACGCGCTAAGAAGACGGTGGCCCCACTTCCAATTCTACGACATCACCAGCGGGCGATGGAAGCGGTTCCGGACCTGGATGCGGACAAGGGGCTGCCGACTCGTTCGCGAAATACACAAGGCCATGCGGTTTAGAGATAGAGGGGCGACACCCTTGATGGCAGCCGAGCTTCGACTTTCTCGATGAAGCCAGAAGGCGCACTCGCCCCGTATAGGCCCTCTCACGGAAACTGCGCGCAAGGCTGCCCGCGCGCACAAGGAGAAGGCGCTCTTGAGCTCACAAAATCAGCCAACTTCGCTGGCAGAAGACGTCAAATTTCCTAGGGTAGAGGATATTGGCATGAGAGGCAGCTTCGTGTACGGGCTTACGCAGATGGAGGCACAGTGTGGTTTTGATGCTCTCCTCTTCGCCTGTATCCACCTCGTCTGCTTGCGAATTCTCTAGAGCCTTCACGGCTCTGCGATTCGCCTTCGGTTGTTTTTTCCTCGCGCTCTTCTCAAAGCCACGGGCATTCGCCTTGGATACTGCACTGGAATCATCAGTCTGACACGCTAGCCGTCAACTGATCGACATAAGAAGCGGCATCTCGAGTTCCTTACAGAAGCCCGCCCACGCCGTTCCGACGACTTAGACACTGATGAACGGTGTTTGCATTCTCCGTCCTTTCTCACGACCTGCTGCACACCGTTCCTTGGGTCCCGGGCCGAGAAAATACAACATGTGCGCATCCACCATCCTTCCTGAGCTGAACCCGTACCGCCCGCAACGGCTTAAACGGCGATCGCCCCTGCAATGGCTTCGAAGTTCGGCCCGCCCTCGCGGCCCCGGCGCTTCGGGCGCGTCTACTCCTTGCTCTCGTGCACCAAGTCCTCCACCCTACTGCAAGGCACGACAGCGGTACTGCACATGAACGACTTCTGAGGCGAATTGTATGATAAGCGCGCGTTCTTCGCGGTGATGCCTCTACCTTTGTATTTACGCTTCCACCACTCGTGTGTGGCTGCATCCTTTGCATACAGTTACACCATACGATGCGTCTCAATGCTGAACTCATTCGTCACCATCACCCTGTCGCCCGTCTCTGGTGGCCTACGAACGCTTCCTGGGTGCGCAATATGCACATTTCTCCCGATGACGTTGCTCCCGACATCATCCAGCTCGATGTACTGCCTATCGTTTCCGTGGAATGTCGCGCTCACCAAGTTCTTTGTCATGTAGGGATCAGAGACCTTTCTCCTCGACAGATGTTCTTCTCTCCAAGCCTTGAGCGTAGAAGCGCCCGGTTTGTGCGGAGTAGAGAGCTTTCTCCGTGCGCCGGCACAAAAGAGAATCGCGAGCTCAGGAAAGCAGATGATGAGGTTACTTGACGCAAGTTCGCCCGCGCCCCAGAGGGTAATCTCTGGCTGTTTCCACGAGACATCCGCGTTACCGCTGTTCCGGATGCGGGCAGCGAACCCGCACGTGGCGAAGATGGGGGCGCTGCAGAGCATCAGCATGGTCGGTCGCTTCTTGGGGGGATGAGGACCCGCACGTACCACATGCCAAACGTAAACGCCAGGACGACGAGAACTTTCTTGATCCGGTCCATCTGCAACTTGGATACGACGTGAACGGGAAGCAGGAGTATGAGCCAGTCGGTGAGCGTGTTGAAGCCGCCGCTGACGTTCAAGATCCATTTCATCTGGACACATCTGCCGGCGAGCGACTTGTCCCAGATCTTATTTCGTGGCCAGCACTCAAAGATCTTCACCATACTCGTCACGGAATAGAAGAGAATGATGATGGTGATGAGCGCCACGATAGTGATGTCGAATGCGCTCCGTCTGCGCGTTGAGAAGACACGCCGGTACAGCAAGAGGACAGCGACTTTGGCAATCATGATCATGACGCCGTACTCGACGGCGCAGACGTGGAACCAATATGCGGCCTCGTGGGCCTTTGCAGGCGTTATGTCCCACAGATGCAGTCCGCCGCCATGAGACATGGTGTTCCGCATGATGGCACAGAATGCGACGGTACCCGCCCAGAGGGCGATGCAGAGAACATCCTCGACGGTGAAGAGCCGTTTAACCCAGAAGCGGACGTAGCTGCGCAGCGCGAAGAAGATGGTGATGACGGGTATGCAGATGGACATGGTGATGGTCGCGAGGTTCGCCAGCGATGCTGGATGCGCGGGGTTCGAGACGACGCCCGGCGGCGGCTTTAGCGCGGGGGTAAAAGTGGGGGGGAGCGGGGCGGCGGAGACCATGGCGGCGGGAGGATCTAGCCGCCGAAGGTAAACAAGGGTTCGCTACGGGGGCCAAAGGGATGATAAAACGGCCGCGATGGACAGCGTGGAGTCTGCGGGGCAGGCCGGGGGATTGATATCTCTCGCATGGTCGCCAAGGAAGGAAGGACGACGACAGTATCGTCAGCTTACCACCAAGGAAAGAGGAGCAGATGCATCTCCCTCGAGGCGTCCATACGAGGAGGCACAGTGCAACACGGGTTGGCCGATCGGGTTGCGTCGCGGAAGATGCGGCGTTGGGGCACAGTGCAACGCGGCACCATGGCGGTATCCGAAGACTTTCACTTGTCAGCTGCGGGGTCGCACAGCATACATGGCCCCGGCGGTGCTGTTGGCGTGTATCGATTGCCTGCAATTCAATTTGCAGCGCGCCGCACGGAGACCGCTTGTGCGACTGGACACTCGACCCGCCGTTGCAGGCAACTGGCCGAGCGAGCAGGGCGACCGAAGGCCGTCCCGGCTGAAGCGCACAACATGCGCCCAGCGTCGTACCGGCCAATGCCGCGCGACCTTGACCCGGCCGAACAGGACACCGCACGACAATGGATAATTTCGGCCCCGGCTTCCACCCAGAGGACGAGGCGAGGCGGTATATGAAAGCTGGTCTCTCGGGACTGCAGTGCTCTTGCTCTACCTTTTCCATGCCAAATTCCGTCTCGACGCGTCCCTAGCCACGCCACGCGCGATTCCACCGGATCGATTCGGTTCTCCAGTCCCTCGCTTTGCGTGCGCACCACGCCGATCCTCTTCCCGCCACCCTCAGCCTCCCGTAAAAACAGCTACGTGGACAAGTCCGCAACCATCAACCGTCCATTCACACACCTATCGTCATGGGGCAAGCAGGTACGCCACGATTATGCGTTGCACTACAATACATGTCTCACATTTATTACGTAGAGATCAATGGGAGCGATGTCGTGTCGGCGGAATCGACCGTGCCAGATGACATCGCTCTGTCTGCGGCAGATGCTGCAAGGCTGATACGCAAGATCGACTGGCACGTGCTGCCAATGCTTTTCATCGTCTATGTCGCCGCATTCCTTGACAGGTGGGTCCAACTACACATGCATCAGCGTCACAGCAGACACTGACGCCGGGTCCTGCGCTATAGGGCAAACATGTCCAACGCACTCACCATGGACATGCCCAAGGAGTTGCACTTGACCGGCCAGCAGCCAAACACTGCGCTGGCGGTCTTCTTCGTTCCGTACATCTTGTTCGAGGTACCTTCCAACATCCTGATGAAAAAGCTGTCACCGCACGTCTGGCTCGCCCTCTGCACATTTGGCTTCGGCGTCGTGATGATTGGTCAGGGATTTGTCAAAAATCTTGGCGGTTTGATTGCGACGCGCTTCTTTTTAGGCTTCTTTGAGGCCGGCATATTCCCCGGCAGCTTCTATCTGATAAGCTTCTGGTACTCGCGCGAACAAGCGCAGAAGAGGTTTACCGTCTACTTTTGCTCTGTCATCCTCGCTTCTGCCTTTGGTGGCCTCCTCGCGACGGGCATTGCCAACATGGATGGCGTCCATGGGAAGAGCAATTGGAGATGGGTGTTTATCCTCGAGGGCATATTGACGTGTCTCATCGCCGTCGCTGCCTACTTTTTCATCAGCGACTTCCCCAGCGATGCGAAGTGGCTGACGGAGACGGAGAGAAGTTTCGTCCTGGCCAAGACGGGGGAGCACAAAACTGCCGATGATAAAATCACGGGGAACGACCTGTTGGCATTCTTCAAGGAGCCGTCCAACTATCTGGGAGCCTTGATGTACTTTGGTATGCTGCCACATCATGTAAGCGCCCCCTCAGTGGGTCCATCTGACTTGTCGCAGCTGTCGTTGTCCCGGTATACGCGTTTGCCTACTTCACACCGACAAGTGAGTGACCTGATTCCGTAACGGTGGCCCAAGCTAACCCTACCGCGCCCAAAGTCGTCAAGACCCTCGGTTACAACGTGGTGAAAACCCAGCTCCACTCGGTCCCCCCGTTTGCCGCCGCATTCGGGCTCTGCATCGTCATGGCCTGGCTATCCGACCGCCTCCACCTGCGCCTGCCCTTCGTCCTCTTCTCCGGTGCGCTCGTCATCATCGGCCTCGCCATACTCATGACCACGCACTCGGGCTTCTCGGCGCGCTACCTAGGCATCTGCCTCGTCTGCATGGGCGCCCTCGGCGCCGCACCCAGCATCGTCTGCTGGTACCTTATGAACCTCCGGGGGCACCAGGCGCGCAGCATCGGGTCGGCGTTTATGATTTCCTTTGGGAACACGGGGGGCATCGTCGCGCCGTTTGCGTTTTTGCCCAAGTACGCGCCGTATTATCGGACGGGGTATGCGATTTGCATGGGGGTTGTGGTCATGGGGATGGTGGCGACGGTGCTGTATACCCTGTTGATCTTGAAGAGGAATCGTACGGCGAGGAGGGCGGGGGCGGAGAAGATGCGGTTTGCGCTGTGAGAGAGCTCGGGTGTTTCTGCTGGGGATGGATGGGTTGTGCGTCCCGGCGATGGCACTACCATTGTGAGAGCTCGATGGTGGGAAGCTTGCTTGGGGAGATGGGACTGCGGTGTTGGTCTTGTGCGGGCGGCAAGCGGATATCGCTTTCCGTTCGATTCCTGGCGCGGGGGAGTGGACTAGCTGAGTATTGCTTATGGGGTACAGCGACTAGGGCATAGATAGTTGGGGGTACACGTGTAGTCATTTTGGCCGTATTAATTTAGGTAATCGAGTAGCTGCGCGGACAGCCACTCCTAGGGCTTACTATAGTAAATGCCCACTTTAGAGCAACGTTGAAATTCCTGGAATCCCCGAACCGCTACAGTATTGTCTCTCCGCTCCTCACGCTAGGGCACGGTCTGGCGCGTAATTGGGTCGCGCTTACTTTCTTCCGGTTCGTGCTTGGCTGCGGTGCCGCGGCGCTGTAAATAATCTCCGGAGGCCTTTATCTACTTCGGCCCCCGGACCCAGGCAGTCTTGCGGCTGAGTTGGGCCGTTTCCGCCCTTCGCGGGTGATGTATACGAAGTGATCATATATGAACTCCGGGCGTAACCTTTATCTATGATATAAATAATATTATAAATTTATTTTTATAAAAGGGTAGCGCTGGTAGGGTTTACTAGTGTAGGAATAGTACGTAGTGTTATATTATAAATATATATCTATAGTAGATAGGGGAAGGGTAGGCTATAAAAGTAGATATGGGCTCAGGAGCAAGAGGGCGTGTATCTGGGTTTACTCGCTAGATGGACTCTGTCTAATAACGCTTTAGCTTTTGGATATAGTCCTGGCGTACCTTCTATACTTGATTTAGTAAAGCTGGGCTTTGACACTACTAGAACTATGCTACGTCGTCCACACTACCTGTACCCTCACACATCACCACAGACGGACCCGCATACTATGGCTAAGTATAGCCCCAGTCCTAACGTTACTAAATTGCCCGGCGCCACATCCAATCGCTCAGACACCGCCCCCGCACCCAAGCTCGTGATACGTGATTTTACGATCTTGGAGCGGTTCTTTTGGAAATCCGCTTATAACGAATATATACCCATTTTATAGGTTCGTCAGCGGGCAATCAAGAGCGCAGTTTTATATATACGCTCTTATATTTCTATAGGTAAGGGTTAGGCTCACGCAGTTTATGTGTTACTTTATGTGTATGATCCTGGAGATAGAATACATCGAGTAGGCTGTACATAACAAGTCTGCGGACGGAATAAACACAAGGGGTAAATTAGCGAACAACCTTACAGTCTTAGCTTTAAGCAAAATCCCCTCCATGCAGGGCGAGGGCTTTTTTTATATGTGCACTTAACCATAACAGTCTAAAAGAGATTAATCTAGACAACGCACAAGCCGCTCCGCCGTGAGGCGAGTTAAATGTTAAGTAGCCATCTCGCATAGTTACTGTATTTGAAATGAGACCCGTATTCCCCTTTCCCAATCTATATACGCTACTTATGGAACCGTCGCGCTATAAAAAAGTTTCGCATTATCTCATATCGGGCACCCTACTTGTGCTATAACGCCCTCATAAGCCCACCTTCGAACGCGACCTTATTATTCTGCTTTTAAGACGTATCGCACTCAAGGTACCTCTATATTCAATACTACGCCGGTCTTTTACGGTATTACAGACTCGGAAACCGTTCTATATAGTCGCGTCGGGGGCACTTACCGCAGCTGCAGGATATCAGATCTCTCTAGACGAGATATCCGGATACCCTCGTTGCCAACTAGATGGGTACAGCTACACGAAGACGATTATACTGCCCCATTCTCGCCCAATGTAGGCGCCAGGTCCCAGGCTTCACTGGCGCTGGCCTTGGTAAGCACGCACCGAGGCTGGCGAGCACGGCCCACGGTAGTGTCGGTGGGGGGCTACGCCTCGCAAGCCTCCTCAAGGGCGACGATCCATCTGCCCCTATTCCGACTGGAACAAACAATAGGGCTGGCCACAAAAGTACGGGGAGCGACGTGAATAAGAAAAAGAATTAGTTATACTTTATTAACTTTAAAGTAAAGATCTTCGTCCAAGGGTTATAAAAATAATAGGAATACAGGAGATGATAATGGTAAGGAGTAGAGTTTTACAGAAAGGGGCAGACGTATAGAGCTAATACAACAGCACATCATAGCTTCGCGAGTCTTCCAACAGAAGTATATTGCGGTTATCTTACATGGACGAACATTACGTTGGAACCGATACTGGCGCGGCCCGGGAAATCGCGAGAACGATGAGGACGCTCGGTAAAACCGTGAAGACGCTCGCCGAGAGATAGGAACCGGTGACAACCGCAATAAATATGAAAACCGTACATAACGCTGTCCATACGACTTTTGTAGCATCACCCAAACCTCGAAGCTTAGAAGTTCTTCGCTGGTACATCCCTCCACGCTCTGTCCAAACGCCAAAGAACAGCACCGCTCATGCTGTTGACCCACAGAGACCACTGCTGCTAGTTGGCACCACCACTATTACCTCGATTAGAGCCTAATTTATTGGTCATGGCCTTTTGCGTGTGCTTGTAGCTGCGTTCCGAGTTCCTGGTGTTGGAGATAGTGACGGGTAGCTCGTGTCTCAGAGGCGAGGGCCATAGAGGAAAGCGAGTAGTGGGGACTGCAGACCTCCGTCGGGGCGGGGCTCCGGGTTGGTTCGTTAGATTTGGCCGCTGTCGCTTGTTGCTGGGCTCCGACGTGACCGGATCGGGGTGCTTCCGTTTTCGAGAGGCAGAGCCTCGTGATGAGGAGGCGGTATTGAAGGCACGTGATGGTCCCGCCCTCGCGGTGTTGTCGAGACCGAAGACGTTACCCTTCACGCTCCCAGAGAGGCCGGTTGAGGCAAGAAGGTCACCAGAAGGCGCGGAGGACACGTGGTAAACGGGACGAAAAGGGTTCGTATCGAAGGCACGGGCCCATCCATTGGAAGGAACGGCTGCCAATGTATAGGAACCGTGCATATCCGACTTGCGAAGACTCATAAGGGCTTCTGCAACAGCGATGTCGTCCGGCTTGCGAAGACTCAGAAGGGCTTCTGCAATAGCGATATCGTCTGCGTCTGGACCGGTAGTGCTCTTCTGGGCGCTCGTTGGGCCAGGGGCGTCAGTTGGGGCGGCCATATCGAGATCGGAGAGTATTTTGTCGTCCAGGACACCCCTGCTATGGATGCGAAGGCGATAGTGTGGCTCGTCCCAAGACGGAGTCGCCGCAGCCGCGTCTGGTTTAGGCTGCGCGGTGGGATAATCGGCAGTGGATCCGTAGTGTGGAATAGGAGGGTTGCATACCCTAGACTCGAGGTTTTTACGCTGTCGCTCAAGGGCAAAGTAGGCCTCGCGGATGTGGTACGCCAACTTGTTGAAGTCGTCCAGTCCAATGCATGCGTGAGACTCAATAGGACTTGCGACGGCGTCATCTCCAATCCTCTTTGTCAGAGCATCGACGAGACGGCTAGCCGATCGTCGTAGCCCTTGGGCACGGGCGAGTATGTCCCGATCGACGTCGATTTGTGGGAGAGTGGGTGTGACGGCGAATAAGGCCTTCGGTGGCAGCTGGCCCCGGCTAGGACGCTTTGGATCCATCTCGCTTGGTAAGTGGAGAGTAACGAGGAAGGACTTATGCGTGAGTCCTGTTCGCCCTTGACGCCGGGCAAAATGTGATGTTGCTGATATCGAAATAACTTAGGACGTCTCGCCTATTATGCTTAGAGAAGACTGCTCCGTGGCGTGAATTGCTGCTGTGATGGCAAACGGTGCGCCGCTCCCGGGTTTGCTTTGCACAAATAAAGCCCACCCAAGATGTCCCGTGGGTCCGGCAAGCTAAGACATGGGCGGATCATCCGGTGGAGTGGCGGAAGGCCTAAATTCGAGCCCTATGATAAACGGTCGACATGCTTTGGGCAATCTCCTTCCCGCAATCTCAAGCGTGTCTGCAGACCTCCTCCACCGGCTCATGAGACCACATATCCTGGATACCGTTTGTCAAAGAGGTCTCCGGTCAGGACCGGAAGCGGGACGTTCCCGCCTCAATGTCGGTCCGGAATTGTCGCACTCGCTATTCGGTGAGAACCTGCCATTGCAAGTCCCATCATAGTGGATCAAGTGATCTATTCGGGTTTTGCGCTGCCTTCAATCAGTCTGAATCGTGATGGAGACACGTCTGATCGGTCAATGCGGCAATGGCTGTCTGAGGTATCTGCAGCCACCCGCCCTCATACCAGATTCGGCATCCCCTGGCAAACGCACCACGCAAGTCCTTGGAATAGCGGTGTGGCCTTGCTTCCACGCTCTTCTCTGTCGTAATCTATTGAGGTCATTCACGACAGCGACAGAACCCTGAAACCTCCCGACGACATCTCGCTAGACAGGTAGTTACTAGTGACTCGCCGCACCGATCCAACCGCACGCATTTTCTCCCTTCAAGCGTTTTAGCATTCTAACTTTTCCAGGTACAATGCAACCCACAAAATTCGCCATCAGATGAGTCGGCGCCGTGGCCGAGAAGAATGGTGCCATTCGCCGGTGCAAGCGAGCGTCTCTCCAGGCAGCTGCCTTCCGCCCGCTACTGAACCCGAGTTTGGCTGAAGGAGCCCAAGGGGCTTGGTCTAGACAATGAGACTGTGCTATGGAATACCAATGCGCACCCTATTTCAAGCCGGTGTTCCAGCTGTCGTCCCAATTCGCCGATACTGCGAAGTCGACGAAGGGCGAGCAAGAAGAGGTAGAGCAGCAAAACGAGAAGGGCATGATGCTCAAGATGAGTCGCTGCCAGTGAACATGGTCTCCGCCTACTGCAAGAGGTCAGACTCTGAGATGAACGTCACCTCGCAATCGATGACGTGCAAGTTGAAGACCCGGTCCGGCCTGGACAGGGTGAAGACGAAGCATCTGGATGCTCTTCGGAAACGGGGCATACTATACTACGGTGCCCCCGCAAGACCGCGCCTGTAGAGTCCTTGGTTTTGCCGCTCGCGAACATGACCAATGAGTCCGAAGTGGTGGTGTTCCTCAATCCACGAGGGCGATGGATCAGGAAGCGCTGTGATGACCGGCGCAAATTTCTTCGTGATCTTGAGTTCTCCCGGGCCCTTCCCGGGGGGTTTGTCTGGACCGAAAGCTGATGTTCACCACCTTCGTCGCCATCCCCGCACCTGCAGCCTCCAGATCACGCGGATCGTCTGTATCCATACCCTCCTCGTTGCCGAAAATTGGGCATCAAGATCGCGGGCGTCCTGTCAGGGCCCACCAGACTTGCTCTTGATTTGAGGCACGGGGTGATGCCGATCCCGAACTCGCGCGCCTTGGGCATCGGGTCGACGGTCCTGTACCCTCCAACGACAGGACTGCATCCAGCTTCTTAGCGTGCTTGTTCCTCGTGTTCTTCGGGTCTCCGCCGGCGGTCACCAGGAAGAACGTTCCCTCGCAGTCTCTAGTCTCCGAGACGATCCAGAACGGGATCTCCCTCTTGTTCGTCTTCCTTGTTGAACGTCGGCTCCTCCTAAAGCCTGCTTTCTCTGCGATTGTTGCGGCAGCTGGCTGGGCTGGTCCTGTACTTGGCCCCTCGTACTCTTCGCATAGCACTTTGGGTGCAGCTTTTGGCCATGTTCTCGTTAGTGGTGGGTGGTCGGTGGTGGGGAGAGGTCCAGCTACAATGGCTGAACGGCAGCGGAATTCTTCTCGCTGTTGCAGTCGGTCCCTCTACATAGGCCTCTGCTTGCAGCCGTTCGCAACGTCCCCCATATTGTATTGGGGGAAATCGGCGGTAAAGTCTCGATGTTACCCACGATAGGATACCGAGGCCAATATGGTATCGAAAAGAACCAATCGGAAACTCTTCGTCATCTTTGACCCATGGAAACATGGGCGATTGGGGAAGAAGTGTAGTGTTCTGGAACAATGACAAGGCAAGGCCGGTACTGGTCGTCGAATGCGTTGTGGTGAGAATCGCACAGCTGGAGTACATTGTCGAAGCAATGGAGCCGGTCGAGGTTGATGAGACGCAAGGAGCGCAGTCCGCCAAAGTTGTACATGTCGCCAATGACACCGGTCGTACTGGGTCCACGCACACATGAAGCACGTCAGGTAGCGCTGGTCTCTTGAGAGAACTTGGAGCTAGTGGGGGAGGAGTTGGATTCGGTCTGGCGCTTTCTGGACGATGTAGATGGCGGACGGGAGGCAGGGCGTCCGGGTTCGCGGTGGGAGCGCGGGCGGGCACGTCGGGGGAGGAGGTATTAATTTTCTTCTAATAATTATATAGTGTACTGCACGCTACAAAGTGCTATTATATATTTTAGTAAAGTAATTTATTTATTTTCTATTTGCAAATTCTAATATTCTTTCTTTTTATTTATTAATTTAATAATATTTTATATAGTCTTTTTATAAAGATTTTTATATATAGATAATTTTTTTTAAATATACTATTTAATAACAAATATAAATTAGTTAGATAAAAAATTTTTAATTAAGTATATTATTTATTTAAACTAGGTAAATACTACTTACTATACTAAAAGTAGATTAGCCTAACTAGTTTTAGTATATATAAATACTAATTTTTTTTTATAAATATAGGTTAATTATAAATTAATTTATTTAAACTATAATAGGATTTATTATATATATTTATAGCTCTACTACTACGTCTTAAATAAGTCTTAAATTAGATTTAATACTAGTAGTAAAAAGAATTTTATAAATAGTTTTATAAGTATTAGTATAATAATTAAAATTACTATAACTAATAAAGTAAAATTATATTAAAAATATAAAAAACAATAAAATAATAAATATAGTTATAATAAAAATATATATCTAGCTTTTATATACAATTTTATATATATATTATAAATATTCTTTAGAGTAATAGCCTTAATACTAATTTTATTAAATTAGATTATTTTTATAGCGCTACTACCTTCTACGCGAGTATATTAAAGCCTATAGGGGGAGAAGGCATTATAGTAGATAGCGTTCGTGCCCTTATAATAGGCTAATATAGTAATAGCGCTAAGATACTATACCTTTTTAAAATACGTATAATACTATATTATATTAAAATAATTATAAATATAATATCGGAATAGTGCCTACAGTAATACGTCTTTTTAGTATATACTTTCTATACTATTTTAAATATAAAATCTATATAAAAAAAAGCTTAGATTTAGGACTTTAGAGTATAGATATCTATTATTAGTTTTAAATACTTCTTTATTATTATTTAATAGGTTTTTATATTATATATATTTACTCTACGTATTCTTTAATTATAAGATTTTATTCTAAAACCAAAGTA
The DNA here is from genome assembly GCA_030770415.1 of Pleoardoris graminearum. Classification (NCBI taxonomy): domain Eukaryota; kingdom Fungi; phylum Ascomycota; class Dothideomycetes; order Pleosporales; family Didymosphaeriaceae; genus Pleoardoris; species Pleoardoris graminearum. The sequence goes on from JASEKS010000304.1 coordinate 46,694, forward strand.
AATATAAAGGAGTAAACTAGTAATAGAAATAAAATATTTTAAATATAATAAGGCCTAAAACTTATATATAACCTAAAAAAGAAATATAAAATTAATTTTTATAATAAAGGTAAAATTATAAATTAAATTAAACTTAAAACTAAGATTATACTATTCTAAATACTATTTAGATTAAATTAATTTTAGATTTATTAGTTTAATAAATAATTTTTATATAAATTAACTTAGTATTAAATTTATACTTTTAATAACCTAAACTAGATTAGTATAAAACTCTATATAATTTTATTACTCTTAAAGCCTTTAAAGAATTTTTTAAATTATACCTATTAAAAAGAGTTTTTATTCCTAAGTATTTAATATAAAAAGTTAAAAAAAATAGTTTAGTAATTTTTTAATATATTTTTATACTAGGCCTATTATTCTTTAATATATTTTTAAATTATATTTTTATTAATATATTTTTATATATCTCTAATAATTTTTTTATAAAAAAAAATAAGCCTTTTTATCTTAAGGCTATCTAACTATTTAAGGAAAGTATTTTATTTCCTAAATAAATTAATAACCAGCTTTTTAATTTCTAAATTAATATATTACTAAATAAAGTTATATTAAATTACTAATTTATTTAACCTAATTAGGTCTAGTTCGCTACGCTAGATCTATTTAGGAATATATTTTTATTTTATTTAACTTTAGATAGTAAGATATTCCTATAAATATAATATATTTTATATAGGGATTTTAACTTTTTATAGTTTTATATTAATTTTTTAATAGTATTCTATACTTCTAAAAACTTTTTTTTATTAGCAAAGTAGGCGTATTTAAAAAATACTTATATTAAACAGAGGAATAAAACTTCTAGTATATAAATAATATTAAAATTTTATAAATTTATATATTTTTAAATACTTATTTACTGTACTACCCTACTATATCTTTAAGTTAAAATATATTTAAATAAAATTTCTTAAGTAACTAGTACAAATATAAGTTTCTTTTAATAATAATATAGTATACTATTTACTAAAAAGTACTATTATATAGTTTAATAATATAATTTACAGGGGGCTAACAAAAAAAAAGTCTAATTAAAAAAACTATATTTTTTAAACTAAGCTAAGTTATTAAATAGTAGCCCTAAAAATACGAAATAATACTATATTAAAAGGAAGGACTAGTAGATTCTATTTACCCTATTAGAGGCTGCTTACTAAAAGGGTTAGAGGTAATAAAAAATTAATAAATATAAAAATTTTTAGGGCACTACTTTAAATTAGTATAACTTTTTATTTAGGGTATTAAATTAGCTTATTTTTATATATATAATAATAGATACTAGGTTTTAGTAGTATATTAAATATTTTTATATATTTATATATTAATTATATAATTATATATAAAAGTTACTGTTTTATATTTTTAATAATAAACTAGTAAATAATAAATTACTAATACTTAATATAGTAGTCTTTAGTTTCTCTAACTACCTTATAACGATTAGAAAAAAATAAAATATAATTATTAATAACTTCTTATAGTATAGTATTTTACTCTTTTATAATAACTTTTTAAAGGCCTCTATACTTTATAAACTTAATTCTATACCTAAATTAGTCTCTTTATTATAATTTAGCCTAGATTTTAAATAACTTTATATATTTTTTATAGGGGCTAAATTAGGGCCATAGGCTAGGTAAAGATAAAGTATTATTTTATTATATTTAAACTAGTTTAAAACGTATATTATTTTATAAATAGAGGCGTTATCTTATTACAATTACTAACCTAAATTAATATTAATATAAAGTTTATAATTATAATATAATATATATATATATATATATTATTATATTAAAAAAAGTACGAAAAAATTTATAAAGTTATTTACTCTTTTTTATTAACGGTTTAACTTTAGGTATAAGAACTTTATTTATATAGTCTTTACTAGTAAAAGAAGTAAAAGAATTAGATATTTTAATAAATACTAAATTACTTTTACCTTCTACCTAAATTGCACCCTAAACTTATAGGGTAAGGTCTCAGCCTATAAAATAAGTAATATAATTAATTTTAAAAAACTAAAACTATAACTTAAAAATATATAATAAGTTATATATTTTAATGTTTTAAAAGGTTTAAATAACTTATTTTATAATTAGCTAACAGCGAGTTCTCTTTAAACTTTATTATTATTACTTTTTTTATAATATTATTTATTCTTTTATCTCCTTTGTATTGCTAACTTATTAGAAAATATTATATTTTTTAAATTTATATTTTATATTTTTTATAGCCTCTTTAGGGTATTTAAATTTTTTTTTTTTTACGTTCTTTTTATTAATTATTAGTTTTTTTTTACTTATATTTATACTATAATCCTCCTCTTTTAAAATTCTTTATAGTAATCTTTTTAAAATATTTAAACTATTTTCTAATATTAATCTTTTATTTTATTTTTTTAGGACTTCTAATTAAGTCCCTATTAATTACTCTTTTTTCTCTTTAAGTTACTTTAGAAACTCTATCTCTTTTAATCTTTTTTATATTATAATTAGCTTTCTCCTTTTATTTAATTCTTTTTATAGTACTATAAATAGTTTATTAAGACTTTTCTAAAATAGTAGTAATTAAAGAACGAGAATTATTTACTTTTAAAAGAAGTTTAACTTTAGATTTAAGTTTTAAAAAATTTGGCGCAATTTTAAGAAATAGAAGTTTGGGTTTATAAAAGTTAAAAGATATTTTAATATACTATAATATTAATATTATATTACGTAAGTAGTAATTATATAAATATAAACTAAATTTTTTTTATGAATATAATTTTATAATTAGACTATTAATATACTTTAAAAAACCAGTTACGTGACCTACACTAGGCCTAAAATAGTATAGTTAAAATTTTAGTTAAATATATTTACTAACTAAAAAGTTATAGGAACCTAAAAACGGGGTTAAAAAATTATAATATTTAGGCAATTATCGTTTATTACTGGTAATAAATATAACGTAAATAAAATACTAATAAAGATTTCTATTATTATCTTATTAAAACGGTATTATTTACGTATTTCTAGGCTTAGTAATTAATTTTATATAAACTTTTAAAAAAGGTATCTTTTTAAATTAGACTTTTTTTTTATCACCCCCCTGTATAAATTTTTTATATATTAATTTTCATATATTTTTTTATATTTATTAACTTATTAATATTTAGTATACTCTATATATATATTTATATATTAATTAAATAAAATGTGTAGCTATAGTAACTTAGGGCTACTAAAAGAGATTTAAAAAAGAAGAAGTATATATATATCTTTATATATATTGTCTGTATATAAAATTTTTTATATATTAGTTATTTTTTAAAAAGTACTCTTTACTTACTATTATAAAGTTAGTTAGATATAAATTTTTTTAATAAAAGTATATTACTTATTTAAGCTAAATAAACGCTATTTACTATACGAAAAGTATATTATCCTAAGTAGTTTTAATACTTATAGGTACTAATTTTTTTATAAGAATAAGTTAGGTATAAGTAAATTTATTTAAACTATAACAGTATTTATTATATATATCACTCGCTATTGGCTTTGTGTCCGCGCACCGCACGTTTCTGCATCGCACTGACCACCCATATCGAGTGCCGTCGCCATCTTGTACGCCGCCTGTCCGCCGCTCCGAGGACACTTCGCATTATGGCTACGGTTGCTCACACGCGGCGAGCGCCTCGCACCGGCGCATGCCAACCCGAAATGAACGCCCCGCATTTGTCCGACGCAGATCGGTTTTCGAACGAGACGCGAAAACCGCAGCCGCCAGGCGCATCTGCCTCGGGAGCTCCGCGCCGTCGAAAAGGCGAGACCGCGGGGTGCGCAACTTTTCTCGGTGAGAAGAAGACACGCGGGACCGGAGACGTTGCTGGCGACTACAACAGTCGTGCGAGGGTCGGGGACGTACGGTCACAGCGGTGCATGGCTCCGTGCTTCTCTGCGATTTGGCATTTCGGGAATTACAAGCGGTACTCTTTGACTCTATCTAAAAGCGAGAATACCGTAAGGGAAAACGGTTCTTCACAATCCCCGGCATAGCCACGATAGTCGCCATGCCTTGCGCCGGCGCCCGCCAGGCCAGACCTGCTATGCCTTTGTCCAACGCGAACGTTTGCGGAGAGGCGAAGCAATCCACAAGCACAAGCAGTCGCCGGGCGCGTCTGGCTGGGAGGCCACGCGCGGCCTTGACGGCATGGTTCTCAAGGACCATGTATTTCCGCCCTCCATATCGATAATCGCGTATACCTTCTTTGGGTCAAACGCAGAGGTTTTCGAATGTACTCTGTCGAAAGACGGCCATAGCTACTACGTCACAAGCTCAGGAATGTGACGCCACAACCATCACCGCCCCCGCCAGGGAGCGGCTGCGTGGACCAGGTACGAATCCCAAGCGCAAATGTTTAAGCAGTTTCCTAACCCTCTCGCAGCGCGGGATGATGGCACTACCACTTGACACCGAACAAGAACAAGACGGGAGGAGAGCTCTTTCGGCGGCAGCAGGACAAGGAAACCAAGGAGGCGCACGAGAGCGGACAGCTGGAAGGCTACAAGCGTGCCGCAGAGGACAGGTTTATCACGACCTAGACCTCGTCATCGGCGCGCTGACAAAGCTACGAGGCCGTAAGAGGCATTTTGCGAATGCGAAACTCGAGTTGAGGTGAGCAAATTTCAACCCGGGCAGAGCAGAGCAGTCCGGGAATGAATGCTTGACTCAACCCAGCCTGTCTTGGCAAACTCGCCCTTACTTTGCAAGAAACGCCCCACAACACCAGTGCCCCGTCTCCTCGGACGAAATTCCCAAACCTACCCTTCAATCGCAACTGCAACCGATTCTCTCCTAGCGCGGGTCTGATCTGGTCAAACACGCTGCAAGGTGTGCTATTTTGCCTGCCAGTGCCTGCTTCACCTTCACCTCTCCGCGCCTTCGTCACCTCGGACCGCGCAGATCTCGACCCATGCTTTCGCGTAACACGCCAGGATCCGCAAGGCGTCCCACCTCACCTTCCTCGTCAACCATGCCCCCGCGGCCCCGAATCCAGTTTGCGCCCACGCTCTTCGTTATGTGGGAACAGCGCGTCCTTGTCCAATTCTACGACCCCGAGGAACCGCCTTGCGCGATCCTACCCGCTGAGCGCCTCCTCCAGAAACGCAAACGCTGACAGCGGGGTGTGACGGGTGGGGGCTGCCTCGTGAGAAAACGCGCGAGGAGCAACGGGGGTCGAGAATCAGCGGGTTCGGTGTCGGACATGGCTGTTGGCTCTCACAGAGCCGCAGTCGAGATGTCGGTGAAGGGGACGCAAGACGTTGGACGAAGCGTCTTTGTGGATTGCCATCCTCCGTGGTGTTGTAGTTGGCATCCACCTTCGCTACCGCCCAACATGCCCCCTCCGCCCTCATCGTCTCCGCCCTAGCAGAAAGTCGCCCTTTATGTCCTTGTTCAGTGCGCCTTTTTGCTGTAATTAACCTGTTGTCATTTATGCTGGTTGTCGCATGATCTGTTCAGGTCGGTAACGACGATAAAGGAGAACCTGAGAACCTGGGGGTCGAGAACAGGGGGTGAGTGGTGGAGATACAGAGGGGTGTTGCGAGGTGGGCGAGAGAGGAGAAGGACAAGAGGTAGGGGTAGAGGCAGGGGCTGAGGTTATGGGGGTCGACGAGGATGATTACGTTATGGGTGGAGAGGAGGGAGGTGCAGAGGAAGGGGGAGGGGGAGTGACGCTTACGGGGCATGAAGAGGAGGATTGTGATATTGTTGGAGATGAGGAAGAGGGACTGGATCTTGTGGGTTATGGCGGCTTGGATCCTAAGCCCGTTAACGAGGACGACGCGGGATTGGACCTCGTGGGTGAGCGCGACAAGTTCGATCCCAAGCCGGCCGCTTCGTCCTCTTCGGCGCTACGCTGTGCTGCTAACGACGAAGCCGCACTCGAGCCAGAACCAGCGCTCGACTTCATTGTCCCCAGTGAACCCAAAGCTCCAGCTTTCGCATCGTTCCAACAAGGCCAGGTGGAAGCCGAAGCCGAAGACAGTGAACTGGATCTTCCGCTCTGGCCTTCTCGCACACGCACGCCTTCTTCTCTAGGCCCAGCCTCTCCCTCCACATCCGCTCCCGCCCCCGCCTCCGCCTATGCCGCGAGCCCACATGTCCAGACTGAGCTGCCTTTGGTTGCGCCTGTCACGAACCCGCTGTCGCTACCCACCACTGCTTTAACCCTGCCCTCCGCCTCTGCATCCACATCTGCATCCCCGCACGTCTCAATAGCTACGTATCCCATCACCGACCGTGCCGCGCTCTAAGCGGCAATCCGCCCCGCTATTGAACGTGCGATGTTGGCGGGTGTCGGCGCTGGGCTTCGAGCATATTTTCAGTTTCATGGTGGCAGCGGGGGTAATGCGGTGTGAGTGTGGAGGGAAGGGATGGTTGTCAGGGTGGGTGGGTGGATAGGTGGATTGATGGGTAGATGGGTAGATGGCAGGTTAAGCTTGGAGTTGGATTTGGATTTGCAGTGGTGGGTACTAGACGTGTATTACGGAGTGAGACAGAACACAGGGTTTAGACGGCTAGTATAGTGTGAGTGTAGATTGTGCAAAGTACTTTGTTTTTTCTGCTGGGATGGTAGTAGGGCACGGACATATGCTATACCCAGCGCTAGTATAATATAAAAGCACTCGGTCCATGTGCGAGCCTGCATCTGGATCGCAAAGTCATAGTCTAAGTAAAACTTGTGAGTGATTTAATTGCCGTCCCTTTATTGTAATTGTAGGTATTTGTCTTCCGGGAAATCACCTTAAACATATGGTCTTCCGTACGTCAGAGGCAGTCAACAAGGGACAAGGTGGGCTTGTAAACGGATATTATACGATTATCAACTCGCAGGCTTCGCACGTATGTGAGCAGTGAGGTTTTTCTTTGTAGAAGGAGCAAGTTCGTACGTTGCACCTCGAAGGATTAGCCCAGAATGAGAGGGATAATGAGGAAATGGTGCATTTAGAACGATGGTGCTTACCTTTTATCGCTCCCCTAATCCGTTAGCCGTACCAGCTTTACCTACCTTTTGGGTATTTTATAGCCGGGCGGTGGCTGTGACGATCTTGTATCGCGTCCTGCTTGCTTCTCTGCTGGCGAGTCAGTTTGTATCGGGTGTGTACGTTTCCTGTGTTATGCTGTTAGAGAATAGTACATTGGTGCGAAGATATAGATGGGAAGGGTCGCGTTGGTATGGATAGTCGGCGCTTTTTATTAAGGTTAAGAATAGAAGCTATTTATCAATAATAGTATATCTAAGAAGTCTAGATTGAAAAAGTGCGTACCCCGTAAGCGTACCAATTCGAGGGTCTAGAGTATAACTCCCTAACCGCTTAGATATTCACCTCTCAAAATCTAGCTCTTAGATATCTATTTACTTCTATAAGCTCTTCTACCCACCTCATTACATATCTACCTCGTCCAGTCTTGTGTTTCGGTACCTAGTAATATGTAACTCTATGTTTTTGGGACGCAATATATATTATAGTCGATTTTAATACTAGTCTAGTTATATTATAAAGAAGTTAATAAAGTTAATATTAGATTTTTATACCTACGCGCTTAAATAAAATCTAGTTTCTATAAATAGTATAAGATTAGTTAATACTTTATTTATATTATTTATATATAATAATATTTTATAATTAAATATTTTACTATTTTTAATTTTTTTAAAGTATTTTTATAGTATCTAGTGTCTGCTTTTAATAGCCCTATATAAAATAGTTTACTAATATTAGTACTATTTTTAAGTAGTATTAAAAAATATATTTTTTTAAAATAAATAATAATATAGTAGGTAGCTATATTAAAAAACTAAACTTAGTACTCTATTATCTTTTAATTAATAATTTTATAAATATATCTATTAATATATTTTAAAATATACGTCTGGACTAAGTTATAATTATATTTATTAAAATTATTTTAAACTTTTTAAACTTATTATATATATTAATTTTATAATTACAGGGGGGTGACATTAAAAAAGATAAATTAAAAAAGTTACTATTTTTAAAAATTAATATAAAATTAATTACTAAGCCTAAAAATACGTGAATAATACCGATGTAAAGAGAAAATAATAGAAATTTATATAAGAATTTTAGTTACGTTATATATATTATCTATAATTAACTAAAATTACCTAAATATAGTAATTTTTTTAACCCCTTTTTAGGATCCTATAACTTTTTAGTTAGTAAATATATTTAACTAAAACTTTAACTATACCCTTTTAGGACTAGTATAGGCCACGTAACTAGATTTTTAAAGTATATTAATAATCTAATAATAAAATTATATTAATTATAAAAATATTACTAAGGCTTATATAATCACTAATTACGTAATATATTATTAATATTATAGTGTATAGTAATATTTTTTTAATATTATAAACCTAGACTCCTATTTCTTCGAATTAGTGCTAAATTTAACTAAACTTAAATCTAAAGTTAATCTTCTTTTAAAAGTAAATACCTCTATTTTAATAATTATTGCTACTTTAAAAAAAACTTCTAATAGTATTTATAATACTATAAGAGGTATTAAAAATAAAGAAAAGAATAATTATAATATAAATAAAGTTTATAAAGGGGGTATAAAAAAGCTAACTTAAAGAGATAAAAGAGCTAATAATAGAGACTTAATTAGAAATCCTAAAAAGAAAAATAAAAGTATACTATTAGAAAATAATCTAAAGATTTTAAAAAGATAATTATAAAAAGTTTTAAAAGAGAAGGATTACTCTATTAATATAAGTAAAAAAAAAACTAATAATTAACAAAGAAAGCATAAAAAAAATACGCTAAAGAATAATTAAAAAATATTAAAAATATAAAACTAGAAAAAATAATATTTTCTAATAAGTTAGTAATATAAAGGGGTAGGGCTAGAAAGGAGTTTTATAGAAAAAAAGTAATAATAGAGTTAAAAAAGAACTAGCTATTAGCTAATTATAAAGTAAGTTATTTTAATTTTTTAAAATATTAAAATATATAACTTTTTATATATTTTTAGGCTATAGTTTTACAGGGGGGTAAAAAAAAAAAAAACTAATTAAAAAAGATACCTTTTTTAAAATAATATAACTTTATTATTAGTAGGCTAAAAAATACAAAGAAAATAGCGTTTTAAAGAGAAAAACTAGTAGATTCTATTTACTCTATTAGGGGCTGCTTACTAAGGGGTTTAGAGAAAAAAAAAATTAGTAAATATAGAAAATTTTTAGGGCCCTACTTTAGGTTATTATAACTTTTTTTTAAAGGTGTAAAATTTGTTTATTTTTATATATATAACAATAGATAATAAGTTATATTAGTATATTAAATATTTTTATATATTTATATATTAATTATATAATTATATATAAAAGTTACTTTTTTACATTTTTAATAATAAACTAGTAAATAATATATTACTAGTACTTAGTATAATAGCCTTTAGCTTCTATAACCGCCTTATAACGGTTAGGGAGTAATAAAATATAATTATTAATAGCTTCTTAGGGTATTTTATACTACTTCTTATTAATAGCTCTTTTAAAGGCGTTTATACTATTTAAACTATTTTCTACACCTAAATTAACCTTTTTATTTTTAATTAGCCCTAATTTTAATAAACCCTATAAATTTTCTATAAGGGCTAAATTAGGACTATAGGCTAGGTAAGGAAATAGTTTAATTTTGTTATTTTTAAACTAAGTTAAAACGTCCCTAGTTTTATAAATAGGAACGTTATCTTATTAAAATTACTAACCTATATTAATATTAATATAAAGATTATAATTATAATATAATATAATAATATATATATATATATATATTATTATATTAATAAACAAAGAGGTAAAAAAAGATTATATAACTTACCCCTTTTTATATAGGGTTTAACCTTAGGTATAAAGACTTTATTTATATAGTCCTTATTAGTATAAGAAGTAGAAGAATTAGGTGTTTTAATAAATACTAAATTACTTCTACCTCCTATCTAAATTACACCCTAAACTTGTAGGGTAAGATCGTAGCCTATAAAATAATTAATATAATTAATATTAAAAAACTAAAACTATAACTTAAAAATATATAAAAAGTTATATATTTTAAGTTTTTAAAAAATTAAAATAACTTATTTTATAATTAGCTAACAGCCAGTTCTCTTCTAACTTTATTATTACCCCTTTTTCTATAATATTACTTTCTAGCTTTACCCCTTTATATTGCTAACTTATTAGAAAATATTATTTTTTCTAGTTTTATATTTTTAATATTTTTTAATTATTCTTTAGCGTATTTTACTCTTTTTTTAGTGTTTTCTTTGTTAATTATTAGTTTTTTTTTACTTATATTAATAGAGTAGCCCTCTTCTTTTAAAAAGGATTATAAAGTCCTTTTTATAATATTTGGACTATTTTCTATTAATAGTCTTTTATTTTTTTTTTTAGGACTTCTAGTTAAGTTTCTATTAATACTTCTTTTATCTCGTTAAGTTAACTTTAAAACTTTGCCTTTTTTAATTTTTTTTATATTATAATCTTTTTTATTTTTATTTTTAATACGTTATATAGCGTTATAAATAGTCTATTCTAACTTATTTAAAGTTGTAGCAATTAAAGAGGGTAAATTATTTACTTTTAAAAGGAGATTAACTTTATATTTAAGTTTTAAAAGATTTAGTGCTATTTCGAGGAAATCAAAGTCTAGGTTTATAAAATCTAAAAGATATTATAATATAGTATAATGTTACTAATATATTACGTATTTATTAATTATATAAGGCTTGGCACTATTTTTATAATTAATATAATTTTATTATTAGATTACTAATATACTTCGAAAAATTAGTCACGTGACCTATACTAGGCCTAAAAGGGTATAGTTAAAATTTTAGTTAATTATATTTACTAACTAAAAAGTTATAGGAACTTAAAAAAGGGGTTAAAAAATTACTAGGTTTAGGTAATTTTAGTTATTCACTTATGCTTAGTAAGCAGTAACTAAAATAGTAATTAAAATTTTTGTAATTTTCTCTTTAAAACGGTATTATTCACGTATTTTTAGGCTTATTAATTAATTTTATATAATTTTTTAAAAACGGTATCTTTTTTAATTACTCTTTTTTTGTTTTACCCCCCTGTAGTTTTTTAATATTAATTGTATTAATTATTTTATAGACTACGACCTTACCCTATATATTTAGAATATAATTTAGGCAGGAGGTAAAAGTAATTTAGTATTTATTAAAATACCTAATTTTTTTACTTTTTATATTAGTAAAGACTATATAAATAAAATCCTTATACCTATAGTTAAACCCTTAATAAAAGGAGTAAGTTATATAACCTTTTTTTACCCCTTTGTTTATTAATATAATAATATATATATATATATATTATTATATTAGATTGTAATTATAATCTTTATATTAATATTAATTTAGGTTACTAATTTTAATAAGATAACGTCCCTATTTATAAAACTAAAGACGTTTTAACTTAGTTTAAAAATAATAAAATTAAATTATTTTCTTACCTAGCCTATAGTCCTGATTTAGCCCCTATAGAAAATATATAACATTAATTAAAATTAGGGCTAATTAAAAATAAAAAGGCTAATTTAAGTGTAGGAAATAGTTTAAAAAGTATAAAGGTATTTAAAATAGCTACTAATAAAGAGTAGTATAAAATACCTTAAGAGGCTATTAATAATTATATTTTATTACTTCCTAACTATTATAAGGTAGTTATAGAAGGTAAAGGCTACTATATTAAATACTAGTAATATATTATTAACTAGTTTATTATTAAAAATGTGAAAATTTGACTTTTATATATAATTATATAAATAATATATTAATATATAAAAATATATTATATACTTATATATTATGGGTACTATTATAATATATATAAAAATAAGCAAATTTTACCTCTTAAATAAAAAGTTATAATAGCCTAAAGTAGGGTCCTAAAAATCTTTTATATTTACTAATTTGTTTTTACCCCTAAACCCTTTCTTAAGTAGCCCCTAAATAGGTAAATAGAATAAGCCAGTTTTTCTCTTTAAAACGATTTTTTTTCGTATTTTTAGGCCTTATAACTAAAAAGTTATATTATTTTAAAAAAGATAACTTTTTTAATTTGTCTTTTTTAATGTCACCGCCCTACAATATTACTAGTTACGTATATAATATATCTAAAAGTAAAAAACTTTTTAAATAGTATTTACCTAATTCTTTATAGCTATGACTTATTAGTACTAACTATAACTATAATTTTATTCCTACTTATTTTAGGCTATTTATAATATTATTTACATATATTTTCTTTATAGTACGTAGTAAGTTAATAGTAGTATTATTAATACAAAAATTTATATTTATAATAAAACATAGTTTAATAAAAAAAAATTATAAAATTTATGTTATAAATAGTATAAATACCTAGTATATACCTTAGTGCGCTTAACAACAAAAGCCCTACCTTAGGCCGCCGCTAAGGCACGGGCGTATCTACCTCGTCCAAATCGAGTCTCGCAGTGGCCCGGGAAGCAGTGGGTAAGGAAAAAATTGAGGGTGCCGAGGTTCATCGAGGACCTGGTTACTACACCGGATTTGAAGCGGTTCAGGCCGAAGGCTTGCTGCAGGGTGAGTGTGTGCCGGAGGATGTCGGGATCAGGGAGCCGGAATGAGATGCAGGTACTGTAGCAGGATGTCATGGAACATGTCCGCGACTTGACGCATCGCGGAGAAATGATTCCCAGTGCGTCTCAACCGTAGATGGATGCTTAGGGTGTACCAACCCACGGCACTGAAGTCCTCCATCGTGACGCTCACAACGAAGAAATGGCGAAATCAGACAAGCTGAACAAAGAGAACAATGTGTGCAAGCTGGGAAAAATGTTAAAAGATGAAGCAAGAAACCAGGCGGTTGTTCCATCCAGGATACGACAAAAGCTGCCGTCGGATTGAATGGCACGGCTACCCTCCCACCCCTTCGCTAGCTGAGATCATCGTCCTACTCAAGCGGTGGCAGACTTTACAGTAAAACTGCCCACCCCGCCGTTCCCAACGAACCTGCATTGCCGCAAGGCTGCCCCTTCGACGCTGATGCTGCGCCGCTTTATCAAGCCAGCCTGGTTCACTTCCGAATTCACCAGCCGGCCGACGCACGAGACGTCCATGTGCTTTGTCCCGCAATGGATTGTGGAGTCGAGACTTATCAACAAAGACCGGACCATTGTTTCCACTGTCTCTCAAAGACGCTGACGCCTCTTTGTCGATAACGGACAAACAGCTTGACAATCGTCGGCACATCTGTTGCTAATTTGAGAATTCTGGGAGCTTTGATTGCCATCTTTATTCTACTCGCTATAAAGCAGTCATTCCGGATGTGTAAACTCACTTCCCACTACATTCGTCGACGGAATCCGGACACAGCATCATCAACTCCCTTCGTCCACCAAAGTCAAGCCAGCAGTATCACTTTCATTCGTCAAATCACACCATAAACCTCATTCGCGATCACCATCAAGACACTGCATCATCATCACCATGGCACCGAAGACTGTGACCATCACGTATCGGAATGCACAAGGGGGTGTTACACGCCGCGTGCTCCGTGAAGTTACTGATGGTAAGTTGTCTTTTTTGTGACCTAATCAGAAAGCTAACCTGTGCTAGTCGAATGGTATCATCTCAAAGACATTACTCGCCCAGACCGGCCTACGCTACTCCCACCGGAGCCAGGCACTTCAAACGAAGCTCATCCACGTTCAGAAGGCTTGCTAATTCCAACGCCGCCTTCTATTGCCCAAAATCAAAATAAATCTCGACTAGCCGAAGTGCTTCAACATAATCCCCAAGTCCCTGGAAGGCGTTCGTCCTGGCCGCAATTTACCAAAGACCGACTTGGTGTCCAGTCAGGCCGCGTGAACAAGAATTCAAAGAAATCAACACTAGCCAAGGCAAAGCATCTCATCGTCAACAGTGGAACATGGCTTCTTCGAAACAAAGGCAAGATTGCACTGGCGTTGCTCATCATCCCTTGTGTGCGTTACGCCATTCTCAACTACGAGCGGTATACTTTCAGGAACGGCTTGCCTTGTACCACAAATGCGGAAACTTCGGCGCCGCAGTCCATGGACCCACTCGGCAAGCTGCCTTCTTCCACGGCACTTCGCCAGAGCTCGGCGGTAGAGGGCCCGGAGCTATAGATTTGTTCACACCCCTCTCGCGCCCTTCCACGGCACTCCCGGAGACGTTGCTAGTGCAAGGCTATCCTCTCTAGGCGATGATGATACACGTGCGCGAGGCAACCGTGCCAGTGGAAGTTGATGGATTTGACGAGATGGTGTTGAGGTTGTTGCCTGGGAGTGCGAACCATGGTTGACGAGACTGCTCCTAGTGCAAGGCCTTCCGACCATGAATCCTACCTACGGCCTTTCATCTCCCTCCACGGCACTCTCCGAAACCTCCGCGCTGCACGGCGCGGAAACCACGAAGGTCACGACTCTGCCCGAGACGTCGCCCCTGCCGGGCCTGCCGATCATGTACCCCATCTCCAACGTCTCGGATGCCCCCACAACAGTTTCCGAGGACGCGGTACAGCAAGGCCTGCAGACCAAGGTATCCACTTTCAAGCCCGACTTCAGCACCCACGACCCGTGCGAGACTACGAGCACGCAATCTACGTACCAACCTGCGCTCCCGGCCAGCAACTTCTCTAAGTCTCCGAGCACGAAGCCCATCTACCAGCCTGCGCTAACGGCCAGCAACCACTCTAAGGCTACGAGCACGAAGCCCACGTACTGGCTTGCGCTCCCGGCTAGCAGCACGTCCGAGACTAGGGGCACGAAATCCACGTACCAGTCTGCGTCCGCAACGGGCGACCCGCAGGACGACGAGCAGCAAGTTCGCTAAATGTACAAGCAAGGGTGGCTTAAGTTGCACTAGGGACGAGTGCGGTGGAGGGCGGTTGAACAGTAGGTGGTTGTCGAGACCTGGCGTGAAGGCCTCCATTTAGGTTCCATGACCTGAGGGGGCAATACCTATCCAGGCTCGTCGACACTCGAGGCGTTCTGTTATTGTTTTAAAATCCCAATTTGTTTCCATTCGCCTTTTTGTTTGCATGGCACTTTGTTCGAGGGAGGGGCATGCGTGGTGGGCATGGACACATGGTGTGAGGGCCTCGCCTCTGTAGGAGGACTGGCTATCTGTTGAGCTCGACTCGAGGCGTTCTGTTTTGGACTTGCATCGCGGGTATAACTTATAGACTGGTAGATTAACGGTAGTGTGTTTGGAAGTACATGCATTATCACCTGTGATGGATGAGACGTGACGTAGAAGCGCGTATTGATTCAGGATCGACATTGCTTATGCTCATACCGAGCAGAAGATTACTAGCGTAGCTTACAAAGGCCACAGTTGTAGCAGTTACTAAAGGATCTAGCATCGCAGAACACAAACCGGATCCAGAGCCGCAGCTGGAGCGGGTCAAAAACACTTACATCCTTGCCGAGAAAGAGATAGAAAGGCGAAGAGACCGGGTGTGAGAGGAAAGCCAAGCCCGGAGAAAGGCTCCTCGTACGGCCCCTAAAGGGCCAATCTCCTCTACACAGGGGACTACAACGCACGTGTGCGCAGGGCTGCAATGCCCAGGTGTCGTGGAGATGGTCTGGTTTGACGAGGGTACGGCGTTGAGCCAAGGCAAGCGCGCGCGAATGATAGCACAGAGACACCTAGATTGTGGCCGGATGTCACGTCCATCACGTCCATCAACCTACACTTCCGAACGTTCTTTCGATGGACGGAGCGATAAAAGGGCGGTGATGTCATACCATGCTCCATAGGGGCGGAGGCCTGCTCGGAAGCGGTTGGTTGAAGGGGATTATGCACATATTGTTGACGAGCAATCTGGGCTCCACCAGTGTCCATAATCCGACCTTGTAGGTTAACAAGTTCTGTTGCCAGCAGGCTGCCTAGCCTGATGCCCCACAAGGGCGCTCAACAAGTTGATCGCGGGGCAGCTATCGACAAACTCTTTGATGCCCGCGACGATGTATCTGCAGTCAAAAATGTATGCCGCGGTATGCGTCACCTGCCCCTGGGTACAGATGGGCTAATAATTAGTTAGTATGATAGGATGAGCGTTTAATCTGACGCTGGCGAAGGAACCGCGTACTTCGTCGTAACTATGTGTCGTGTTACGCTAGGATCATAACGATGGCTCCATCAATGTATAAATTGCGTCACTGGAATGTGGTTCAGGGATGTGGAGCCTATGATAACTTGATCGTGAAAAGCAGCGTATAAGTATAAGTCACCGCTTTTGCGATACAGCGAAGTCCTCTCCAGGACTTTAACGCTTTCACTAATAATTCTCTGCGCGACTATAACCCCCGAAAATGCCTTTCATATGGCAACCCCTGCCGTACGTCACCCATGGAACGCTTCTGCGAAGAATACCTGTGCGAACACATTCCAAGCAGGCCTCCATGACGCCGTCAGGAAGGGCTTTCGCCGTTTTGCCGACTTGTCAGTCAAAATGTATGTCCCTACTGAGAACGCAAATCACGTTCACTACGTACGCACCTCAAGAAATTCTTCCTGGCCGATGGTGTATGAAGGAAAATATAATGTCTTGAGCCTTGCTGATGCCTTGCATGGGGCAGTATTAACTTGACCTTCCAGAACTTTCTACTACAGAAACGAGGCTACTACTAAGTGGACACGTCAATTCAGGACATGCATTATTGCTGAAGAGCTGCGTACGAGTCAATCAATTGCGTTGGCATGCGGCGCTTTGGGTTGTTCGGGACGCGCCGACTAGGCAACCCGATCCGACAGTCCAAGATTCACTTGCAGTATCCGATTTGCACTCGCCAACAATGGAGCAGGGCAGCAAGCAAAACTGAGCAAGACGACGGCGAATCCCGAAACCTCCCAAAAGCTTCTCTTACTCACAGTTCGACAAATCATAATTTAGCTATCGCTAATCCACTTATTAAGGCGGCGGAAGGGTTGCGTACTAGACGAATGTGGGTGGAATTCCGTAAATTGCGATCATGTCCACCGTGACTATTGATACAAAATGGACGCAAACGTTGAGCCGCTCGCGGACCAGATGCTCTCAGATACCGTAGCGTCGTCTGCGTCATACGCGGCTGATAGACTCTCTACTTCTACGTCTTTTGGGTGCATTAGGATGCATACTCTGGGTATCCCTTTCGTTAAAGCATGCGTTCTTGACACCCACAGTCTTGTGTTTCGGCACCTGGCAATATGTAACTCTGTGTATTTGCGACGTATTATATATTACAGTTAGTAGATTTTAATACTAGTCTAGTTATATAATATAAAAATTAATCAAATTAATACTCGCCTTTAATATTACCCTTAAAGATCAAGTATATAAAGTAGTATATTATTACTATCTTATATTTTGGCACCTAGTAATATATAACTTTATATATTTACGACGCAATATATATTATAGTCTAGTTATATAATATAGAAATTAATAAATTAGCGCTAGCCCCTTATATAGTTATACTTAGAGATTTAGTATATAGAATAGTATATTATTATTAAATACTTTATCTATATAGTTTATATATAATAACTTTTTATAATTAAATATTATATTATTTTTAATCTTTTTCTAAAGTGGCTTTATAGCGTCTATTTTCTACTTTTAATAATCTTATAAACGACGTTTTATTAAAATTAGCACTATTTATATATATAGTATTAAAAGGCGTATCTTTCTTAGTATAAATAATAATATAATAGATAATTATATTAAAGAACTAGATTTAATACTATATTAATCTATACTTTTTTTACTTTTTTCTACGCGCGTAAACTTAGTTATAAATATATTTATTAGAAATATTTTTAAACTTCTTAATATTACTAGATATATTAATTTTATAATTTATAATATTATAGTTACGTATATAGTATATCTAAAAGTAACTAACTTTTTAAATACTATTCTCTTAAGTTATAGTATAAGACTTTTAGACTATAATATATTAGTACTAGTAATAACTACTATTTTACTACTTATTTTAAATTCTGTATTACGTTATATTTTTTATATATATATTTTTTATAGTACGTAGTATATTTATAGTAGTATTATTAGTAAAGGGATTTATACTTATAGTAGATAGTTTAATAGAGAAAAAAATTATAGAGTTTATTTTACGTAACTAGTATATAACTTAGTACTAAACTTTAATAATAATAATAGTAGTAATAAAAGTTTTATTTTAAACCGCCGGTAAGGTACTATACGTGTATATTATTACTAAATATCTTATTTATATAATTTATAGGTAATAACTTTATATTATTAAATATTTTACTATTTTTAATTTTTTTTAAAATAATATTATAGTATCTATATTTTACTTTTAGTAATTCTATAGAGTATATTTTATTAAAATTAGTACTATTTAGATATATAGTATTAAATTCTTTCCTTTTATAAATAATAATATAGTAAATAACTATATTAAAACGCTAAACTTATTATTATATTAATTTATACACTTTATACTGCTTTTTACCTACCTAAACTAAGTTATAAATATATTTATTAAGATTCTTCCTAAACTACTTAATCTTTTTATATATATTAATTTTGTAATTAATATTACTATATTTTCGTATATACTATATATAAAAAATAAAAAGTTTTTAAATACTATTTCCCTAAATTATAATTAAAATATAAAATTTTTAAACTATAATATATTACTACTAAGTATAATTATAATTTTAGAGGTATACTACTATTTAATATATATAATTATATACCAATAGAGTATATACTTAAGTTATTACTTATATTAGGTTATTTACTATATTATTTATATATAACCTTTTTATAGTACGTAGTACAGTTATTGTAATATTATTAATAAAAAAATTTATATTTATAGTAAATAGGTTAATAAAAGAAAAAGAGTTATAAAATTTATATTATATAGCTGGTATACCACTTAGTATTAAATTTTAATAATAATAATAATAATTAACAGGATATATAAACTATAAATAATTATATAATTAATAATAAAAACTTTATTTTATACTACTCGTAAGATACGAAATATATTTTTATTATCTAATACTATATTATTAATATAATAGAAGTATCTACTAGCCATATATAGGTAGTACTATTAGTAGATTTCCCCCGTTATTACTCTATACTTAATAACGTTATTAACTTTAGTTTTTATAATAGAAAAATAGTTACTATTTATAAATCTTATTATAAGAAGATTATATAGTCCTAGCTTAAAATTTATAGTTTTAAAATAATTATACCTTTTATTTTTAACTTCTTATACGTTATAAATAATTTTTTTTAATTTCTTACTATTAAGATTTTTAGACTAAATAATACTATTTTTAATTATATATTTATTTATAGTATCTAGATTTTAGATTATATAGTATTATAAAGTTTATATAATTTTAATAATTTAGTTATATTATATAAAATATGCTAGACTAAAATATATTTATTCTATATTTATAAATAAGTAATAATATACGCGTATATAACTAAGACTAAAATTATTTTTTAGTACTAAATTATATATATATTAATATATAGTTTAATATATAATAATTCTAAGAATTATTATAGTATTTATTCTTTTTAGTATTACTTTACCTGGCTTTTTTAATACATTAAGTATAAAGGCATATATATACTCCTCCTTTGTTAAAATCCCTTTTAGTCGCCTAGAGCTACCACAGCCACACTATTTATTCGATTAATATAATAATATATAGTATTTATAAACTATTTAATAATTATATATAAAGGCATATATATACTTCTTCTTTTTTAAACACCTTTTGGTCGCCCCAAGCCACCACAGCTACACTTTTTATTTGATAAATATATAAATATATTAATAATTATATAATAGGTTACGTACTAAATTTTAATAGTTATATAACATCTTTTATACTTTAATATAAATCTTAAGTGAAAAACTAAAATTATTAAAAAAATAGCTAACGGGAAAGAAAATATATATATATAAATAAATAAATTGTTAATTAATACATAGTATATATATATAAAAAGAAATTTTATATTATAAATATTATTTTATAAATAGCTAGAATAATAACGAAAAAATATTTTAGAATAATAAAAGTAGTAATTAAAATAATTTTATTTTATAAAATACAAATATATATAAATAGTATATAAAATAGTGTTAAGTAAAGAACTATAAGAAAATATTATGAAAATAAAATTATAATATAATAATCGTATAAATAGGTAAAAGTTAATATAAAATTAAAATTAAAAGTGTTATAAAAGTATAATAAGATTATAATATTAATTAAGATAGCTAAGAATACGAGTAATTTTAAGTTTATATAAAGCTTAAATTTAGTAAAACCTAATAAGTATATTCTAATTAATTAGCTAGAGCCAATGAATAAATTATTTTTAAATTTAGTTACTATTTATAAGCTCGACTAATCTACTACTTATAATATAATTTTATTACGTTTATATACGTACCCTATACGTTTATATTTTATTATAATAGTAGCCTAAAATAAATCTTTAATTATTAAGTATATATTTACTTACGCTGCTTATATTTTTTTATTATTATTAAAATTTAGTACTAACCTATCTACTAATATTTTATATATTTTATAAAATAAATACTATAATTTTGTTTATTAAACTATTTATTATAAATATAAATTTTCTTTTTATTTACGCTAATAAAAAAATAAAATATTATATAGGATATAAAATAAGTAATTATAAAGTAATAAGTACGTCTAAATAATAATTTAGAAATATAAAATAACTAATAAAGTAGTAACTATATCTAGTACTAATATATCATAATTTAAAAGTTTTTTATTTTAATTATAACTAAGAAAAAAATTATGTAAAAAATTAACTATTTTTAAATATATTATATACCTAACTATATTAATATTAATTATAATATTAATATATATAACAAGATTAAGAAATTTAGAAATAATGTTAATAAATATATTTATAACTTAGTTTAGGAACGTATTAATAAAAATATTAATAATTAATAAATAAAATATTAGATTTATTTTTAATATAGTTTTTTAATATATTATTAATAAGTATAAAGAAAGTAAGTTTTATAATATATATATTTATATACTAATTAAACAAATAGTGTGGCTGTGGTGGCTCGGGGCAACTAAAAGGGGTTTTAAAAAAGGAGGAGTATGTGTATACCTTTATACTTAATGTGTGGAAAAAGTTTTTTTATAATATAATTTAAAAATAGTACTAAGATTAGGTAAATATTTATTATAAATTACTAAAAATAAAAAATAAATACTATACTAGTCTTATAAATTAATTAACAATAGTAAAATAGTTAATTATAAAAAATTATTATATATACACTCTATAGATTAAATATTTAATAATTTTATATTATTTATAATTCTAGATTTTACGTAAACGTATATACTATCTAGAAGATTAAAATTAATTTTATTAATATTATTATTATATAATTAGACTAGTTATAAAATTATTTATAATATATATTATATTTTAAATATATAAAGTTACTCTATTTAATTTTATTTAGACATAAACCTACTAACGTCCTTAACTACTTTAATTAATAGTATAATTTAACTACGTTTTTAAAATACTAATAATTTAAAATTTTTATTAATTTTTAACTATTTTATAAGCGTCTTATATTAAATCTTTATATTATAATTTTTTTAAGAGAATTTTTATTATGTTATATAACTTTAGACTAACTATATAAATTTTTATTATATTATATAAAAAAAAGTTAAAGTATAGTATTAAGACACTAGTCTAAAAAAGGTATAGGCTAAAAAAAGTTATTTCCCTAGATATAGTTAAAAAAATAAGTATATATAAAGATTATAAAAACTATTATTATTTTAGGTTAGTATTATATGTAAACTTATAGCTTTAGTATATAACTTAATATATAATTTAATACGTGGCTTAGTGCGCCGAAGTTTAGTATACTAGTAGTATAGGTACGCTGGCGAATGGGTTGGGGTCACACAGACTACTTGGGGTCGTATATAAGTAGAAATAAGCAAAGAATATTAAAGTATTTTATTAAAAGTATTTACTAACTTTTTAACTATAATTAATTAAGTAATACTATAATAATAAAAGTTTTAGCGCATAGGCTGAAATAAAATTATAAATTATAGAAATAATAGTTTTATTTACTAGATTCTACACAATTTAAAATTTAAATAAGAAACTTATTTAAATCTTACATTATATAGAATCTAGTAAATAAAACTATTATTTTTATAATTTATAATTTTATTCTAGCCTATGCGCTAAAACTATTATTATTATAGTATTACTTAATTAATTATAGTTAAAAAGTTAGTATATACTTTTTAAAAAATACTTTACTGTTCTTGCAAAATGTGGCCCTAGCTTTACAACCCTAACCTAACTCTAACCCGACCCAATTTACCAGCGTAAGTATAGGGCTACTATTACTTTAACTTTTTTTTTTAAACTAGACTATTATAGTACTATTATACTATAATATATCTATTTTACTATATTATTATTATTATAATTATACTTATTATTAAAATCGGACTTAGTATTAAAGTTATAAAATAAAATTTAATATATTAACACAGATACCGGCATAGTATTTATTTTTAATAGCTTATAGAGTATAATTAATTAATATTTATAAGTATACTAATAGTAACGTTGCATATTATAATTATTCTTAGGGATATAACTATAATTAAGTTTTATATACCTATTTATAAGAGTATATCTAATAATAACCTTTACGTCTAAGCGGTAGAGGTGGTTATAAAATATCTATTATTAAATATATTAGCGTATATAGGAGGCCGTAATATATTAAAAAAAATATATTTTAATACTACCTACTACCTACTCGCCGCCTAGGGAGATAAGTATAAAATAATAATAATAGTAGGAGAAGGTATTAAACTATATTTTCTAGTATAGTACGTCTAGATACGATATATTAAAAATACTAATTTAATTTTACTATAAGATAATAAACTATAATAGCTTATATTAAAATTAAATAAAAAATAATAATAAAAAATAAATAATAGACTTTGTGTTTAAGATAATAGATAATATATAGTTATAGGAAGTACTAAATATAATAATAGTTACTAAATTAATAAATATAGCGGCTACTTTACGTTAATAAATAAAAAAGATAAAAAAGTATAGATTTATATTACGTAAGCGTATAGGTATACGTCTAAGTATTAATAGAGTTTTATATATTAATAAAGTATAGGCGGAGGATTTAGAGAACTATAAACTATAAATATATAAATAGTAGCTCTTTAATACTATCTATATTTAGTAAAAGATTAACTTAATAGTCGGTTATAAGATAATATTTATTATTTATAGTAGATAAAGTCGTAAAAACGCTATATTATTATATTATATTATTTATACTATTTTTTAATAAGTTTTTTATATAGTAATTACAATAACTATTTTACTAATACTAATAGTTTATAATTCTTTTAATTATAATTAAAGTATTAAAATATAATATAACAGTTTTTATAATATTTTTTTATATATAATAATAACTACTAACTCTTTAATAGTAAGTTTATTATATAATACCTGTATAGTACTATAATATATATTATTTATTACTTATTTTACTTTTATACGTACGTATATTTCTATATTTAAATACTTTTAAGTATTTTAATAAGCTTTTTTTACTAAATCTTTAATTCCTTTACTACTTTAAAAATATTTTTTTTAATTATTAAAGTGCTACTACTTTTATTACTACTACTACTACTACTACTATTACTATTTTTTATTTTATATAAAAAAGATTTATTTTTTTTCACTATTATATTATAAAGTTTATTATATTACTATATAATCTAAAGTAGAATTTAATATTTTTATAGGTATTAATATAATAAAAAATTATATTTATCTTAAGTAAATAAGGCGTATTAGAAACATATTAGTAATAATTAAATTAGAATAAAAAATATTAATTAAAGAATTTAGCCTAAAAATAAACTAACTCCTTATATAGCGTTAAAATAAAAGTTAAAGTAGTTAATCATTAAGTATAAAGGCATGCACATACTCCTCCTTTTATAAAACCTCTTTTAGTCGCCCTAAGCCACCACAGCCACACTATTTGTTCGATTAATATATAAATATAAAGTAGTTAATATAATTTAACTAGTTATTATTATTAGTAAAATCTTATTCTATACGCTAAGGATTATTTAGTTTAAGTATTAAATATTATTATAAAAGGCTAATAACTACTATAGTAATCTCTTAGTTACTTTTTTTAACTACCTTTTTATAAAATAAAATCAACGTTATATTTATTTATATTACTTTTTACTTTACCTATATATAGGTAGTATAAAGTTTTATAATAGTAAATATTTAAATTTATAATTATATTATTTTTTATAACAATTACTATAATACTAAGTATACGTATTTATTTACTTAGTTTATATACTAAAAATATATATATATAGACTTCCCCTAAAACTTTTAAATATTAATTACTTTTTATATCTCTATAGGGGCTTTATTATTTTTATCTATTATTTTATAGACTTTATACTTAAAATATTTTTACTTGTATTAATAATACTTTTAGTAATATTTTATATAGTTATACTATATATCTTAAACTACGTATTTTTATTATAAAACTAATATTAACGTATTAACTATTTATTTTTTATTATTAGTATAGTACTATATCTACTTTTTTTATTAATATTATCTTTATATAGACTAGCGCTAATAATTTTAAGTATTTTAATTTTATTTATTTTACTATTAATAGTATTATAATTATAAAATTTTATTACTATTTATTATATTTTTATTTATCTTATTACTATTGATTTTATTATTTAGGATTTTCGGATATTAATAAATACTAATTTTAAATAACTTAGTAATTACTAAACGTATAGAGTACTTAATAGTATTAAAAGAAACTTTTTATTATATATTACTAAATAGGTAGAATACGGTATAGATAGTATTTAGTATAGTAGATATATTAAATTAATTTAAATAGATACGATATCTATAAATAAAAGAATAAAAGTAAAAGAATTTTTAAAAAATAATATGTTAAAAAATAATCTTTTATTTAACTATATTAACTATTAGAGAGAGAGAGGAAAGATATATAAATAATAGCTATTACTATTATTTATATATCTCTTTTCTAAAGAATATAGTTTTTATATTAAACTTTTTTAATTTAACGTTTTTTAGGGAGTATACTAGTATACTAGTATAGTTTAGCACGGTGCTCTACTTTATTTAATTTAGTTTTACCTAACTTTTTTAATATATTAAGTATAAAGTTATATATATACTTCTTTTTATTTAAAAACCCTTTTAGTTATTCTAAGCTACTATAGCTATACTATTTATTTAATTAATATATAGATATTTTTATATAAAATTTAAATTATAGATATAATTAAAGATTCTAAACTATATATATATATATAGTATTTATAGAAAGAAGAAAAAGCTATTATATTTACTATTTTAAACGTGCTATATATAGTTTTTATAGTTTTATTTATACTAAATTATTACTATTTTATAGTTATTATTTCGCTATTATTACTACTACTATTTAGTATATTATTAGCTTAAGTTATTACTTTACTAGCTATAAAATATTAAAAAGTATATATTTAATAAGCCCTAATTATAGCGCCTCTCTTTTTACCTATTTATATTAAATAAAGGCCGATAACTACTATTATAACCTATCGGTTACTTTTTTAACTTTATTTTTATATAAAATAGAGGTTATATTTATTTTTATTACTTTTTACTCTACCTATAAAGGTAGTGTAGCGTTTAATAATAGTTAATATTTTTATTTATAATTATATCTTCTTCCTTACCCACAATAAGAACGCGATACTAAATATACTTATCTACTAGCTTATCTACTTAGCCTACGCACCGCACTAAAAAAAAACTACTTATTATATATAAGCTGCCCTAAAACTTTTAAATATTAATTATTTTTAAAATATCTTTACTATTACTTTTACTACTATTATTTCTACTACTATTACTATTACTTTTTTTACTACTTTTATTTTTACCTTCGCCTTTACTATATTTTTTATACTAAAGAGTACTTACCGTATTTATAAAATACTTACTTTACCTATTAATTTTATAATAAACTATATATCGTATTTCTCTACCTCCTTTACTATTAGTACTATTAAATTTCTATCTATTAAAGCTGCCGCCGCTAATACTACTAACTTAATATTTATAACTTTAACTACTTTCTTTATTAATAATTTAATTAACTTATTTAGCTTAGGGTAGTATCTATTATTAAAAATAGCTCTAACTTTATTTAATAAGTTATAATTAACTTCTTTATAAGCTACTAAATAAATAAAATTAGTTATTACTAAATAAATAAGGTATCTATACTAGTAAGCGTCCGCTAGAGTTATATTTTTATTATTATTTATAAAATAGAAGAAGATTATAGAAAAAGCTTAGTTAATTATACTAGTTTTAAAATTAATTAGAATATATATCTCGTCGTCGTTAGCGTTAATAAGAGGGGGAGTAGTATTAGAACCTTTAAAGAAGAAGAACAATATATTAATAAAGGAGAGATATATAGGTAGTAGTAGCAGCTACACTCTATATATTTCTCTTCTAAAGAATATAGCTTCGGTACTAGATTTTTTAATTTAATATTTTTTAGGGGGGCGCGCTAAGCACGCTAGTAGGTATACTAGTAGTATACTAGCGCGGCGCTATACTTTATTTAATCTAGCCTTACCTAACTTTTTTAATATATTAAGTATAAAAATATATATATACTTTTTTTTTTAAAATTCCTTTTAGTCGCTCTAAGCTACTACAGCTACACTATTTATTCGATTAATATATAAATATATTATATTAAATAAGAACGTAGTATATAAAGTTAATATAACTCCTATAAATAAACGTAAGAATATAATATTTTATTTTATTATTTTAGTTAATATTATTCTATACACTCGTTTTATATATTTACGCTTTATAAACTATAATTACTTTACTTACTATTTATAATTTTTTTTAATTATTACTATAACTATTTATAGAATAACATTTATAAATAAAAATTTTTTATTAAGTATATATACTATGTATTTTTTTACTATTATACGTTTTATTATTACTAGCTATCATTATCTATAACTCTAGTCTTCCTTTTAAGATTTACGTTAAAGTGTAGAAAGCTCAATGCGATTACTAGGATCTAGCGCGCGACTTATTAGGTAATTATATATTACTAGGTGCCGAAACACAAGACCGCGCTAAACAACTGCAACCCTCCACTGCCCTCAACTACGTGGTCACCCAAGACGCGAAGCCCAGGCCTCAAGACCATCTGAGACTCTGTGGCTGTTCTTTGCGCCATAGGATGCCTTCGTGCCATGGAGGGAGCCATTTCGCCATTTCGCCTTCCAGCCTATCACTACTTCACGCACGTTTGCCCCCGTGTTTCAACCGCCAGATCCGGCTTACCGCGCCGCCTACTACACTGCGCGCGCCCAAGGCCCTTGCACAGACAGAGAGATCTGGCCTCCTCTTCCCCTCCGAACTCATCACGCCTCCCTTGTATCACCTTTGCTAATTGCCGCTGATAGAAGCCGTGTTATGTCGAGATTGCTGGAGGGCGTGATAAGAGTTTGAGAGAGTATACACATTCCGACCGTGCACAAGCACTCTGAGGCAATGAGCTCGTATTCTTGCTCATGCGATCTACTATTGGTATGCATATGCAACGTCTGCTTGTATATCGACACGAGTCAGATCATACACGAGCTCACCATCAGAACAACCTAGACCTCGCCCGCTCGATCTACCACTACCCCGACCTCGGTCCCACGTTATACAACCTCTTCGGGCCCGTGGACATCTTGTCCTTACTGTGGGCAACCTACCTGTCACTCATAAAGTGCCAGAGGTAGAATTATACCTAGGTATGCAGTTATAGCGGCGGTTCCTGAGTGAAGCCGTATGCATCCCAAGAGCAAGTTGACTCAGCGGCTTGAGCTGGTTGCGTCCCCGTCCCGGCGTTGCAAGCGGTCGCATAAGCAATATCTCATCAATCGCAATCTGTTCACGAACCCAGCTCGTCCGCCGCGCGCTGTGGGATTGGGTGCTCGGACCTGTTGAGCGCCCTTGCGGGGCATTAAACAGAAAAGTGAGTGAACGCAGACGTGTTATAATCGAGGCATGGACCAGAAATCCCATGTCGAGTGTTGGGACGGACAGAGGCACGTACGCTGACCTTGGGCCGTGTAAACCTATGTTCGACAGGAGGTGTGTATTGGTGGACAGCGACAACTTCGATCCGACTCAGCAGGAGAAATGATATACCGCAATTAACCCTCGGCTACATATTTAAGAGCTCGCTCAGGGGCTTCACTAGAGCAATGTACACGGTCATGGACTCGGATTTCTTCGGGACCTGGAGGCCGACCATGGGCACGACCCAGACCATAATTATCGACGCTCTGAGGTACGTTGCCGCGGCTTACTCTGTGTCTCGTAACACAGGATCACGAAGATGAGCAACTTCAATGGCGACGAGCCCGAACATGATCATGGACACATACGGACGACGGTGCGCTCACCTCCAAGCGCATCGTTGAGCAAGGAAGGTCGGTTGTGAACGCACCGGAGATGGCGGAATGCGAGTGGTTCGAGATCACCCTCGCGCACTTGGGCGCTGAGGTGGCCACGAACGAGGACTGAGATCACACTTGTTGAGCGCCCTTGTAGAGACTGAGATTATACCTAGGGCCCACGTCTCCAGCCGAACGTTGCCCTCGATTCCGGGTGCGATGAGATGGAGCCAACACGAACTTGCAGCCTTTGTGGGTCTACTATTGTTTCAAGATGCCCTCAAGAGCCCGTGTTTGCAGATACTCTGTCGTAGGAGAAGGGCATTATATCGCCCGCATCCTTCCTTCCCCCGCGAGCGTTTGGTTGGCGATCAACGCGTTCGATTACCTGAGTTCGTCACCCATCGCGCAGCCGTTCGGAATCAGCTATGCACCATTGGTCGCGTTCCTGCCCAAGTGCCCTCCCCCTTCTTGTTCTCGTGCCTCTCGCGCGCCTTGAACCTGCACATATCCCATAGATAGGCTCTAGGCATCCAGATATGCGCATACAAGAGGTGCACGTCGCAGAGGGAGTGTTGCTAATTGTCGTCGGAATGGGGCCCGGACCAAACCCCGATCAGAATCCAGTTGGAGACGTGCAAGCTGACCAACGCAGACTTCCATGGTGACCAGTGCTGGCTCTACGTGCCTACGGCTAGGGAATCGAGGAGGTGGAGAGGGCCCGCAGCAGGGTGTGGGCTCGGGCAATAAATTGAATATTCTCTCGCACACGAAGTCGATCCTGAGGGGGACAGCGAGCAACAAGTCGATCTACCCCGTCATGTACAGCACGATGCTGCTCGAGGACACGGAGACGCATCCAGGCGGGGCGCTGTACGACACTCTAACGTTGAAGGCGAAGTCGGGGTCGGCTATGTGCAAAGTTATGGGAACCGACTGGTGCGGGGGGTCATTAGTAGACGGATTCAACCAGGGGATCGTCAACACGCCTAGGGGTAGGGGTGTAATCACGGGCCCATACGGAACTATGAGGATGGGCGTGATGCTGGGGACCAGTGTGATCGTGAGGCACGGTATGGTGGCAATCAGCTCCAAGTACTTGCTCATGCTCCCGTTACGGGACCCATTCTAGTACCGGGGACTCCAGTATAGGGATGCTCCTCGAGAGCATGGTCGATGCGGTGTACAACCTGAGTCCAGCACTACCGTTGCGCCTGGCACCATCACGCTATCGCCTGCTGCAGTCGTTCATCGCCATAGGCCTCTCCTACTGTCCCGCCTACACCGCCGATACCACTGGAACATCGGACCGATACGGACGGCCGCATGCGCGATGCTACTGACGGCTGAAGTTGGACATGTCAATACCGTATTAAATCATTTGCGTCTATTTTCTCAAGCTAATCATTGCAACTTTCGAAACGCCTGTGATGTATTACGTAGCCTAGACGACCTAGCGATTTTACAAAGACCCCTGGATGCTGATGAATTTTACCCGGGGTGGAAGGATGTCCCGAAGTCCGTATGCGAGGCTATATTAGATGCGCTGGCCTTCCGGGATCGCGTAGTCTAATGTACCGGGGCCCGAGACGGATCGCGCCGGTCCTGAAAGCGTGAACAAAATCGAGGACGTTTAAACATTCGGGGAGAATATTACAAGGCCCGATGAAATACCGCCTGCGTGGAGCTTTTTTTCCTCGCACTCTCGCATGCTCGCCCAAGTGCCATCCGGCTCTCTCCTCCAAGTTTCGCCTTTCCGTTCGAAACTGGCATCGCGTCGTAGCACAAGGCTGCATGCCCCGCAGCATCTCCATAACCGCGATGGCTTCCAGCAGTAAAAATGGGTCCCGCAGCGCTCCATAGGCTTCCACGACACACCGCCATTACTATAATATTATGGCAATGCCTGCCCAGGCGTCCTTCTGCACTCTTCACCGATACACACTCACCCAGCGCGCCGCTATCAGCTCTCAATCATGGCGCCCCCCAACCGCTACTCCGCTTCTCTGTAGAGATCCTCGTCTATATTGGCGATCGATTCGTTGGCCTTTACGCTGCGGACGCCCACGACATAGAAGCCGATTTTGCAAGAGTCGGCCACAAGGTCCGCACAGAGATCACTTCCGAGGAGTAGGCCATAATGATTTTCCTACAATAATCTATATAGTAATCTCGCGACCTATATCTAATATGTTAATTATATATTATAATAGGTTATCTTTTAAAATATTTTATAATAAAAGGGGTTCTGTAAATCCTTTATAAGTCCTTTATAGTCTTTCTTAAGAAGCTCTTTAATTCTAAATAACTTATTTTTAATATACTATACTAGAAGTCCTACTAAAGTTAGTTATTTATTATATAAGTTATAAGTTATTTATTATAAAAAATAATTACTTACCTACGTTAAATTCTAATCTTAAATAGTAGTATAGTAGCTAAACTAGTATAAAAAAACTAATTTATAGCTTAAAATTATTACTATTAAAAGTAAGCTTAGCTAAACGTATATATTAATAGAGGTTATTCTTAATCTACTACTTTTTACCCTTCTTAAGAAGTCCTAGATTAAACGGGGTATTAGTATAGAGTTTATAAAACTATTTATTAATATATTACTTTTTTAGGTAAAATAGTAGTATAGCTATATCTAAAATAACTATTATTATTAAATATAATAATCGCGGAAATAGAGATAAAGGATATATAAATAGATATACAGTGGGGTAAAAGCGAAAAAGAGTACTCGACAAAGTTATAGTTTTTAAAAATTAATATAATATTAATTAATAAGCCTAAAAATACGTAAATAATAGCGTTTTAAAGAGGAAATAATATAGAACTTTATAAAAGTTTTACTTACTGCTTATTATTTACGTGTAATAAATTAAAATTACCTAAATATAGTAATTTTTAAACCCCTTTATTAGGTTCCTATAACTTGTTGGTTTGTATATATATTTAACTAAAAGTTTAACTATACCCTTCTAGGCCTAGTGTAGGTCACGTGACCTAAGTTTTAATAAGAATTTATTATATAATAATAGATTTATAAAATTAGAAAAAATTTGGCTTTTACTTATATAATTACTAATTACGTAATATATTATTAATATTATAGTATATAATAATATCTTCTTAATATTATAAATCTAGACTCCTATGTCTTTAATATCGCGCGAAATATAATAAAACTTAAATTTTAAGTTAGTCTTCTTTTAAAAGTAAATACCTTTATTCTAATAATTATTTTTACTATAAAAAGAACTTCTAAAAGTATTTATAACACTATACTATATATTAAAACTAAAATAATAATAATAATAATATAAATAAAGTTACAAGAAATAAAGTTTCTAAGATACTTTAACACGTAAAAGGAATTATTTATAGAAACGTTATTAAAGGCCCTAAAAAACAAAAAAATTTATTATTACAAAATATTCTAAATATTTTAAAAAAATTCTTATAATTATATTTTAAAGAAAAGGTGTTAAAATATTGCTATAAATAAAAAAAATCTATAATTAGCAAAAAAAACGCTAATAAGAATATTAAATTACGCTAATAGAAATATTAAAAATATTATTAAAATAAATTTTAAATATAATAATATTATCTAATAACTTAGTAATATAAAAGTAATAAGTTATAAGAAAATATAATAGATAAAGCAGTAAAAATAGAATTAGATATAAACTAGTTATTAACTACTTAGTAAATAAGTTATTTTTATATTTTAATATATTAAACTATATTAATTTTTATATATTTTTACCGTATAGTTTTGCTTTTTTAAAATTATTAATATTAATTATTTTATTAGTAATAACTTATTATACTAAGTTTAGAATACTATTTCGTTAAAAGGTAAAAATAATTTAGTACTTACTAAGATACCTAATTTATTTATTTCTTTTACTAGTAAAGACTAAAGAGAAAAAAGTCCTTATATCTAAAGTTAATCTCAAGATAAATAGGGGTAAGTAACTTAATAGATTTTTTTGTACTTTTTTTTATATAATTATAGATATATATAAATATATTATAATATTATATTATAATTATAAACCCTATACAAATATTAATATATATTTATAATTTTAATAATATAACTTCCTTATTAATAAAATAACAGACGTTTTAAACTAGTTTAAGAATAATTAAAATTCTATTTTATTTTACCTAGCCTATAACACTGATTTAGCCTCTATAAAAAATATATAAAATTATATAAAATCTAGACTAAATTAAAGCAAAGAGGTTAACTTATATATAAAATTAAGTTTAGAAAGTATACAGGCCATTTAAAAAGATTTTTTTAAAAAGTAAAATAAAATACTATAAAAAGTTATTAATAATCATATCTTATTACTTTCTAGCTATTATAAGATACTTATAGAATTTAAAGGATACTATACTAAGTACTAGTAATATATTATTTACTAGTTTATTATTAAAATTGTGAAAATTTAACTCTTATTAATAATTATATAATAAATATATTAATATATAAGAATAGTTTATATATTAATATAATATAGGATCTATTATTATATATATAAAAATAGGCCAATTTTACACGTTAAATAAAAAGTTATACTAGCCTAAAGTAGGGTCCTAAAAATCTTCGATGTTTACTAATTTATTTTTACCACTAAGGGTCTTAGTAAGTAGTGCCTAATATAGCAAATATAAACTGCTAGACTTTCTCTTTAAAACGTTGTTTTTTTTATATTTTTTAGCTTACTATTAATAAAGTTATTTTATTTTAAAAAAGGTGTCTTTTTAGAGTACTCTTTTTCGCTTTCACCCCCCTGTAAGTAAAGTAAATAGGTAAAAAATCTATATACATAGAGTAGTTTTTATATATCTTTTTTTACTATTAACTATAGTTTATATCCCTA
This sequence comes from Pleoardoris graminearum, assembly GCA_030770415.1. Taxonomy (NCBI): domain Eukaryota; kingdom Fungi; phylum Ascomycota; class Dothideomycetes; order Pleosporales; family Didymosphaeriaceae; genus Pleoardoris; species Pleoardoris graminearum. The sequence goes on from JASEKS010000304.1 coordinate 80,479, forward strand.
GACTATAACCTTAATAATACTATCTTATTAAATTTATTAATTTTTACTAGTACGGTTGCCTCGCGCACGTGTATTATCATCGCCTAGAGAGGATATTCTGAGGAGTGGATTAGGGCGGGAAAAGAACAGGATGGGGATCAGGACGGGGACGGGGATGGGGATGAGGGGAATGAGCACGAGCATGAGCATGAGTATGACGAGGAGGAGGGGGAGGATGACGAGAACGCGGTTGCCGAACACGAACCCGTGAGTAAAAAGACATCTTGGCTATCATTTCGACGTACTAACTGCGCCCCAGCTGCTGTACAAGGATATCAGACCAGATGTCCCGGGATGCCTGCAGATGGTCTTCGCCGAGCGACCGGAGCACAAAGACGCGCCGCTTACGGAGCCAGTACGACGCCTCTTCGGAGACACGCCGATCATGCGCAGGAACGGATGGATTCTTCCTGTGGAGGGGGAGACGCCTAACCATCCCCCGGAAGCTCCCGAGGCCGGCATCGAGATTCATGACGACGCCCCGGTGGACACCGAGTCCGCGCCAGGCAAAACTACACAGTAGATATGCACAGCCCGCGAGAGCATCCCTTGTGACGGTACGTGTTCCTTTTGCCAGCAGGCAATCGTCGCTAACTGAGTGTCTGGCAGGAAACGGATTCGGTCTCAATACACACCGGAGGAGTATCTTCTACAGGGTGTTGGGTTTCCTCAATCACAGATGGTGACGAATGTAGATTCGGTTATAGCAGGTTTTACATAGTGGGAGTGATAGTATTTACGCTCTTCTACGCTCTCTATAAAGGAATAACACGAAGCTCCAATATAATTTCAATAATTTTAACCTACATGTCGTGATTCGTGCGGGGCAGTTATACTCCCATCTTACTAGTATTTCGACGCTACAGTTAAGCTCTTCTTATATAAAACTCCTATTATTCTTCTTACTATTATTGTCTTGCGTTCGCACTTCATATATACATATTAATATATATTACTATAACTAAAATAAATATATATTATATAATCTTAGCACTAGAACCTCTATATTACATTATATTAATATTATAAAAAATCTTTTATATTTATACTTATAATAACTACTTTTAGATTAAAAGTTAGACGTATATACTACTTTTTAATACTTATATATTTATATACTACTTAAATAAATATTATAACCAGGGTAACTAAAAGTAACTAAAATGGGTTTTAAAAATTATACTTAAAATAGTATAGTTTTTAATATATTATTAATTTAATAATAATAGGTATATATAACATTTAATTTAAAAATATAAATATAGTAAAAAAAAACCCTATTAATACTAACCTATATATATATTAGTTAAATATTTATAAAAATAAATATAATTATTATTTACTAATAGTAATTTATTATAAATGTTTAGTAAATAGCTAGTTAGTTTTATATATTTATATATATTTTTTTAATATTTTTTTATTTATTATATAAATATATATAGAGTATTATATAAATGTCTTAATTAAATAAAACTATAAATAGATTTAATAATTATTTACTATTTACATTACTAATATTATAAGTTAATTATATTATAAATATATTGTATTTCCTTATATTTATAAATATAAAAAATATTAATATAATATATACAGGGGGGAGATATTAAAAAAGGATTAATCTAAAAAGTTATTATATTTAAAGTTATATAACTTATTAATTACTATACACAAAAATAAGTAAAAAATACTATTTTAAAAAGAAAGACTATCGTACTTTATTTACCTACTTAGGGACTACTTACTAAGGGGTTTAGGAGTAGTAACTAATTAGTAAATAAAATAAATTTTTAAGACCTACTTTTAAGTTAGTACAACTTTTTATATAAGGTGTAAAATTTACTTAGTTTTATATATATTATAATAGTAGCAATAATATATAAGAATATAAAATATTTAAATATATTTATATATTATTTATATAATTATATATAATAGTTCCTTTTTTAAATTTATAATAATAAACTAGTAATAATAAATTACTAGTAATTAGTATAGTACTAGTTAGTTTCTATAACTACCCTATAATAGTTAAATAGTAATATAATATAGTTATTAGTAACTTCTTAAGGTATTATATTTTACTCTTTTATAATTACTCTTTTAAAGACCTCTATATTTTATATACTAAATCCTACTCCTAAATTAGCCTTTTTCTTATTATTTAGCCCTTAGTTTAAAGAACTTTATATACCTTTAATAGGGGCTAAATCAGGGCTATAAGCTGCGTAAAGAAAAAGTATAATTTTATTATTTTTAAACTAGTTTATAACGTCCGTTGTTTTATAAATAGGGACGTTATTTTATTAAAATTACTAACCTAAATAAATATTAATATTAATTTTATAATTATAATATAATATAATATTTAATATATATATATATTATTATATTAAAAAAAGAACTAAAAAATCTATTAAGTTACTTACTCCTTTTTATTAACGGTTTAACTTTAGGTATAAAAACTTTATTTATCTAGTCCTTACTAGTAAAAGAAGTAAAAAAATTAGATATTTTAATAAATATTAAATTACTTCTACCTTCTATCTAAATTGCACTCTAAACTTATAGTGTAAGATCTTATCCTATAAAATAATTAATATAATTAATATTAAAATCTAAAACTATTACTTAAAAATATATAAAAAGTTATATATTTTAATATTTTAAAAAGTTAAAATAACTTATTTTATAATTAGCTAACAGCTAGTTCTTTGCTAACAATATTTTTTTTTATTTTATAATATTATCTAATTTGTTGTCCCCTTTGTATTACTAACTTATTAGAAAAATTTTTTTTTTTAAATTTATATTTTTAATATTTTTTATACTCTCTGTAGCGTATTTTAATCTTTTTTTAGCTTTTTTTTATAAACTATTAGTTTTTTTTACTTATATTAATACTATGATTCTTCTCTTTTAAAATTCTTTATAATAATCTTTTTAAGATATTTAGACTATTATTTAATAATAGCCTTTTATTTTCTTTTTTAAAATTTTTAATTAAGTTTCTATTAATTACTGTACTCTATTTTCTCTTTAAGTTATTTTAGAAACTCTACCCTTTTTAATCTTTTTTATATTATAATCTTTTTTTTTTATTTTTAATACGTTATATAGTATTATAAATAGTCTTTTCTAACTTATTTAAAATTGTAGTAATTAAAAAAGGTAAATTATTTACTTTTAAAAAAAGTTTAACTTTAAATTTAAGTTTTAAAAAATTGGGCGCTATGGTAAAGAAATAGAAGTTTAAGTATATTAAAGTAAAAAGATATTACTATATACTATAATATTATTAATATATTACGTAAGTAGTAATTATATAAGCCTTAGCACTATTTTATAATTAATATAATTATATAATTATATTACTAATATACTTCGAATATCTAGTCACGTGACCTCTACTAGCCCTAAAAGAGTATAGTTAAAATTTTAGTTAAATATATTCACTAACAAAAAAGTTATAGGAACCTAAAGATAGGGTTAAAAAATTTATTATATTTAGGTAATTATAATTTATTACAGGTAATATATAGGACATATCTAAAATTATAATATAAATCTATATTATTTTCTCTTTAAACAGGTATAATTCACGTATTTTTAGGCTTAGTAATTAATTTTATATTACTTTTTAAAAAAAGTGACTTTTTAAATTTAGGTTTTTTAAATGTCACCCCCCTGTATATAAATTATATAAGTATTTAAATTATTATAAGTATATAGTCTAGTACTTATTTAGTTAGCTAACGCAGTTTTATTATTAAAACTAGCTTTAATATAATAATTTTATATACTTTAAAATATAGTTTAACGTATAGTAATACCTATTTTATAATATAGAGCTATACTATTATACTATCCCTAAGTGCTAAGATCCGCCGTTAATCTTTACTAGTTAATAAAATAAACTATTTAAGCTTTTATATTTTTATATTTCTTATATCGGTGCGCTAATTTTTAATTATTTAAATATATAATAGCTATATTACTAAAGTATATAAAACCTTTTTATTTTTATATATAATTATAACAACTGCGTTTTACTAGTAATATTTAATTAAATCTACTTATCTAATGTATAGGCTTTAATTCCTAGACCTACTATTCTATTTTAGTATGTATTCTTTTTATTATATTATATTTCTTTATAATAAGCTAAAATAAAAGTTTACTATAGCTAAGTCTAGTAACTCCTTAAATATCTATTATAATTTATAGGGTTATAAAAATATATTTTAGTATAACCTCTAATAGTTATAAGAATTTAGATTATTTATATTTATAGAAAATAAGTACTAGTAAAACTATAATAGTAGCTATATATAGTAAGACCCTACACTATTTAGAGCTATATATAGTACTCTTTTCTTTAGTTATATTTATAAACTGTTACCCCTAGCGTAATACTATAGCCGGAGCGGATTGGCTATTCTTTCTAAAACTAAAAGTAATATCTAGTACTATATTACTTTTATTACCTATTATTACTTATAAGTATATTTATATAGTTTTACTAATTTTATATTTACACTAGCTCTATATATTATCGCTAAAGTAGTATTAGTTCTATTTCTTTAGTCTTTATCTGCTACTCCTGTATAGGTAGGTTTACTACTTAAAGGAACTTATACTTAAGTAAGCCTAAGCAAGGCGGCACGGAAGACGATTACTTAGATATATAATATTTTTTATATTAGTTATTATAGCTTTCTTCTTATAACTTTTTATATTTTTTTCTCTAGTCTTACAGTTTAAGCGTTTACTTACGTAAAAGAAACCGTTATTTATTATACTAACCACTAAATATTTAACGTAGTAACTAGTTATTACTATCTAAATAATAAGGTTATACTTGCTTAAGGAGCGAGACTAGATAGTATTAGAAGTTTAAATAGTAGTCTTTAAAGATATAGTAGTCTAAAACTTAACTTACTTTTTTATAGGATTAGACTAGTAAAGTAGTACTTTACTATTTAATATTTTTTTATTTAAGCTGTCTGCTACTCTAAACGGCGATTTTAATATAATAATAAAAATTTTTATTTTTTATATAGTAGTTATCGTAGTTTTTAAAAATATATTATTATAAATAATAAAAGGTCTTCTTTAGAATATAAGGGTTTTTAAAGGTTTTTATATAAGATTTCTTACTTCTAAAGAAGAGTTATTTAAAAGTAGAGTAGTAGCTAATAGTTTTTTATAATTTTATACTTTTAAAATATACTATACTAATGTCGCGTTAGTTTATATATATATAAGATAGCCTTTAATTTATAGTATACGTACGATAGCAGAAGCGTATATTTAAATTTTTTTACCTTTTACTATTTAGAAACACCTCTCTTTATAAGTCTACTATAATATAAAAGAGTATATATTATAACTATAGTTAAGGCTTATATAAAGGTTTATATTATATTTTTATTAGAAAAGTTAGTAAAATTTAAATAAAGACTAAAAATAGTTTAAAGAATCTTAAAAAGTATATTAATAATAACTAAACTAAATATTATACCGAGTCCGGCTTTATGCGGCGTTTTTAGTCTAATTAATTATAATATAGTAAGAGGGAGACTTATTACTTTATTTTATATTAGTGTTTAGTTTATTACTATATTAAAAAATCTATATAATAAGTTACTAAATAAATCTAAACAGTACTAGGTAATAAATATTTTCTTTTAATTACTAGAGGCTGTTTTAAAGTACACGTCTGCCTTATATTAATAAGCCCTATTACTATTTATTAGGACTAAATCTAACTTATAAAAATTTATTAAATACTCTAGTAAACTGTAAATCTAAAATTTAATTATAAGTATAATACTAAAACTTAATATCGTAATTACTATAACTACTTTCTAAGCTATTTTAAACTTACTAGAGATATTATAAATAGGCTAGTAGAGGGCTAGAAAACTTAATTTAATAAGATATATAATACTTTAAAAAATTTTACTTAATACTGCGTTGTATTTTCTAATTTAGTAGTAGTTAAGACCTGTCTTTAGAGGCTTATTAATAATACCTATTATAAATAGTAATATATTATAGAATATTAGGCCGACTACCTAAAATATACTAGTATAGGGAAATAGAAAGATTACTGCTAGGCTATTTAGAATATTATTTTAGTTAAACTACTTTTAATTATACTAACGTATAATAAGTTAACTATATATTAATAATAGACTAACTCTTATTATTATCTATACTATCCCCTTATAGTGTTTAGTTTAAACTTATAATTAAGTAGGAGTATAGATAATTTACGAGAATCTTATTAATAGAAAGAATATATATTTTTTTAGTATATTCTCTTCGCGACTCGCTAAGGGAATAATAAAAAATAAGAAAAGGTATTATCGTATTTAAGAATGCGTTAATAAACCTAATCTTTAGGGAAGGTGTAGTTACACAATATTATTTTTAGATAATATAATTAAATTACTTAATTTTTATTAGTCTGCCCCTTGCTATTATATTTACTAGCTAAAAGTTTACCTAGTTCTCTATTTTAAGCAGCGGTTAGATTACAGCTAAAATTTATTTATTTAATAGAAAAGATCTGTCTAATTAGAGCGGCAGTAACGAGGTACTAAAGGTTTTTAAAAAATAGGTTCCTTAAAGTATACTAGGAAATATAGATAAGTAGTATAATAATTATTAAATATAAATTACAAAGCGCCCTGCTAAGTACGTACTAAAATAGAATAATATACTAAGTAGTAGAGAATACTTAATTAGGTAGTACGTAGCGCCGTAGCTATAGCACTATCTTAGTACCCGTAAGAGTAACTAGGAATAAGTTAACTAAACTAGCTATCCGGCCTTACGAAGTAATATAAAAAAAGATATAACTATATAGATAATACTATATATTGTCTTTATACCTCTATAAAGAAAAAAAAATAGTAGAGAGGTAGTTATACGATAATACTATTAAATATTTAGAATAACGTGTTTTATAAGCGAGCGCTATACCCTATTAAGTTTCCGCACCTCTGCAGGCATATACCTTAACAACGTAATATTATATATATATTTGTATATTAATCGAACAAATAGTGTGGCTGTGGTGGCTCGGGGCAACTAAAAGGGGTTTTAAAAAAGGAGGAGTATGTGTATGCCTTCATACTTAATGTGTCGAAAAATTTAGGTAAGGCTAGGTCGAAAAAACGTAATATTATAATCTATAGATATTAATACAGAAGATTAAGCAGTATCTTTTTAGTATGTACGTGAGTTATGTCCAGTCTCCCTGCATCTTGTACAGCGCGCTTGAGCCCGGCGGCTGAGGCCTGATCGCTCTCCTCCCTAACGCTCTTCACGAGCAATCTACTGATCAGCCTCCTGTTGAGCGATTAGGTCTTCTCCAGCTCCCTTCGTAAGAGCTCATCACCAGCTTCGGTTATTGAGGCGATTAATCAGCTTAAGAAAGGGGCAGAAGTAATAATTCTTTCAGCTGAGCTGATGCACGATCGGATCGCCAGTCTTGAGAAACCTAATAAAGCAGCGTCAGAGCGAAAGCACAGGCAGAAAAAGCATATACAGAGGCGAGGAGCTCTTACGAAGGGAGCTGGAGAAGACCGGAAGATGGAGACTCAGGGCATGGCATAGGAGAGAGTAATATTGTACGCACCTGGAAGCGCAAAAACAAGCTTAGTACGTACTTCAATTGCCATAGTTCCCCTGACCTTACTCCTATTGAGAACTGTTGGCTGCCTCCAAAGCAATACCTTAAAAGGTTCCCTTATTGGGATGAGTTTGAAACAAGAGAGATGGCTGTTAAAGGATGGGATAGTATGTCTTAAGACTTTATAAACGAGCGCGTACGATCTATGCCTTAGAGACTACAAGATTGTATTGATTTAGATGGGAGAATGAATGGGTATTAATTTCTACAGAGATGGCGCGCAAAAGGGGGGAGAGATAGGGGGGTGCGCATGCGCAGAATTAACTAATTGTTTAGTAGTACTACAACACCAAAATAGAGCCTCACGATTTCCTATCTAGGAAATTAGAAATGGCATTAAACTTGACTAATTCTATGTACAAAGTGCTGTACAAAACCTTGCTCTCATACAGAGTTGGGGGGGTGGAAGGTTTGGTAAGGCATTTTGTGAGTCCGAGCTTGTTTGTGGATCGCGTGTCTATGTGTCGATCTGTACTTTAATCGGTCCATGACGAACACTTCGTCTTTCGTCGGAAAATTGAAAGTTCGTGGCTGGTTTCGATACTAAGAACAATTAGAGCCCGTAGTTTCATTCGCTCTTTAATCACTCACCAGCTCCAAAATCTCATTAGGCGACAGATCTAGAATGGCAGGAGTAATAATATGTTTGAGAGCCCGATGCAGCCAGACGTGTCTGTACATATTGTGTTCGCACTTCGGATCCAGCAGCCGCTTGAATTCCAGATATTCCTTTTGAAAATATTGCAATGTTTGGATTATGACTTACATAAGGCAGCCACACACCGAAACACTCACCCAGGATCGCTTCCTACACCTCAGGTCTCACCTAAGCCAATAACGGCAGGGGAGATACAGGTTGAAGCACCTGTGGATAAACTACTAGCATTGATACGGCCTCTGAGCCCAATATCTCTTCATCAAGCATCACCGTGTCAATACACGCTGCTATTGGCTATAACAAGACTGATAGGCAAACTCTACACTTCGGTCCTAGAACAGGGTAGAGTGAATAATTCGAGCAGCACCAATATAGTAACTCCAAGCAATTGAATTTGATATTTCTGAAGTCAGCTGGAGTAATGACAGGAACCCGTTCTATCCGGCCTGAGCTGAAACCCAAATAGGAACTCCATACAACAGATAGAACTCTCTGAATCCACCCTTACAAGCAATGTCACTATTCTATCTCTACAGAAACCGTGACATTTCGCATCTTTATATTAATCCTACACCAGAACTAACTGTTAGAGATCATCCTTATCAGTTCTTTAAGCTGAAGCACATAATAAACTTACACAACACTACATACAACCAGCAGTTAGTAATCAGCTTAATTAGCCTCTCGAGCAAGAGCGCAAGATCAACTTACACAGTATGAACCTTGACACACACTACAGCCAGTACAGCTACCTGGTCCAGCTCCACAATCACATCTCGCAATACCCTCCTATACCACAACCAGCAGTGAGCAATTAATCTAATAAACTCATCAAGCTAGAGCACAGAATTAACTTACACCACACCAATACCATACACACCGCGGAACTAACTTGTCTCGAGCTTCCATACTCCCGAGTTCTTCAGGACTTGGAAGTGCAACAGCCAGAGAGGCCATTAGCATGCCGGCGAGTACAGAGAATCTCATATTGGCAGGGGTAGAGATTGTAGAGAAAGACTTAAGAATTTGTAAAATATGTGTAAATTTACTAAAGTTCAACTGTCTAAGTAGTAAGAGAAGAATTCGCTGTGCCCTAACGTTAGGTATCTTATATAGACGTACGAACAATCTAGCGTCGGAGAACAGGCCGAGAAAAGTCGCCAGGTCGGCAAGACACGGAACTTACCCTAACAACCCTAAGAGTATTCGAGACTTCTGACGAATAGTTCCAAGTCCTCCACCTGGAATTTTCCTAAAAGAACTGGATAGATGTTGTTCTCGCACGACTCGGCCCAACTCGCGGCCTTCTCGCACGACTCGGCCTAACTCGCGGCCTTATCGTATAATAGCCGTGTGCTGTATTGTTCGTATATGTATTCTTTGCAGTGCGTGGTGAGTAGCGTCGTCGGCGAGGGGATTCGTGTTTGTGGCAGTTTGATAAAGGAGAAAGAATTATAGAGTCCATTTTGCGCGGCTGGTGTACGACTTAGTACCGAACTTCAACAACGATAATAGTTAAGAGGAAAAGACATAAGAACCGTGGGCGATCGTGCGCTCAACAACAAAAGCCCCACCTTAGGCCGCCGCTAAGGCACGGACGTGTTCTCGTATAACTCAGCCTAACTCACGGCCTTCTCGTATAACTCAGCCCAACTCGCAGCCTTCTCGTATAACTTAGCCCAACTCGCAGCCTTCTCGCACGACTCGGCCTAACTCGCAGCCTTCTCGCACAACTTAGCCTAACTTGCGGCCTTCTCGCATGACTCAGCCTAACTCACGGCCTTTTTGCACAACTCCGCCCAACTCGCGTTCGCGTTAGATAATAAGACGGTTAAAATCTAGAACACGAGTAGCAGTAAGTGCCTCTTAACACTTAAGGTGTATAGTATTGTATAATCTCTTATAAAACACCTCTACTAGACTCTAATAGGCAGGTTAGTCCTTTAATAAGAATTAGCGGAGCTTTATTAGGGTAGGGCTAAAACATTAAATAACAATAATTTAGTATTAAAAACGCTTAAAGTCCTATAATAAAGATAATAAATTAGTATTTTTCTTTTTAGTATAGCCTATAGACGTTTTAAATTAAATATTATAATATAGTAAAATAGTATAGTGAAAATAGTTAGTGTTTTATTTTTAGCTTTAGTTACTTTAGCTTAAGTTTTTATATTTCTAGTTTTAGCTATCTAAGCTTAAGCTTCTATATTTCTAGTTTTAGTTATTTTAGTTTAAGTTCCTATATTTTCGGTTCTAGCTATAGTACTTTAACCTATTTTACTTAATAAATAAAAATTTAATATTTTTAAAAACGCTACTATTATAGCTATAAAATTATATATAAAATAAATATACTTTAGTTTTTACCTTAGCGGAAATGTTAGTAGTAATTATAAAATATTTTTTATTAAGTTTTATTAGACGCGCTATTGTTTTTACGCTTTAAAAAAAAATAAAAGTAATTAATTATATTATAAATTATATAAATTAAATACTAAATATCCGGCTCTATATTTATATATAAAAATATTTATAAGTAGAAAATAACTATTACCTACTAATAAATACTAAAATAGCTAAATTATTTTATTTTTTTAAAGTAATAGTTAAAGAGTAGTAAATTTTTTAAATAGATATTTTTTAGTTAAAAATAAATATTAAATACGTAAATACTAACGAATTTTATATATTGTAGCTAGTCTTAAAGACTAAGTTATATACTACCTTATAATAAGGTGTAAGACTAGAAATTTTATTTTATATAATTAGTTTTACTAATAATTAAAAACTTTATTTTAGAAGATATATAAAACTAATTTAAAGTTTATTTTTTTATATAATTAGTTTTTAGCGTTCTAGAAGAATTAAAATATATTTTATTATTATGTAATATAATAAGCTTAAAAGCTGCTAATTTATCTTTTTAATATAGTTAACTTCTTTTTATACTTTATAAAAAAGAATTTTTAAAATATTATAGGTATTTACTAATATTTTTTTAGTATTTTAAATTTTAATAAAACGCTAATTCTATTTAAATATTTAAATACGTATACCTAAAATTTTAAATATAATTATACTATTATTAATAGATTCCTTTATAGTAAATAAAGTAAATAATAAGTTATTTTTATTTTATATATTTTTACTAATAGTATTAAACATCTATTACTAAATCTTATATTTTATAGCACGAATAGTAATAAGGTAATAATTAAATATAAAAAAAATATTTTTATAACTATAATATAAGTATACAGTTTAATAAAAAGACCTATAATAATAAAAAACTATTTATTAAGTAGTTAAATAAAAAGTATTCTTTTATTTATATAAGTAGGACCGCAAATTACTTTAAAAGTTTTAATTAAATAATTTTCTATTATAATTTTAAGGTACTAAAAGTGCTAAAAATTAATTTTATAGTACTAGTAATAATTTTATTTAAATATATATAGTTTTTTTAGGTACTTAATACTACTATTAATAGAGCCTTTAAAACGCTACTAAAAAAAATTATATAAATAATTAAGAGTTTAGAGGACTATAGGCTTACTAAAAAATTAAATAAATATAACAGGGGGGGGATATTAGGAAAAGAGTAATCTAAAAATTACCTTTTTTAAAATAATATAACTTTCTAGTTATAGGGCCTAAAAATATACAAAAAATACTATTTTAAAAAGAAAAATTATTAGATTCTATTTACCTATTTAGGGGCTGCTTACTAAGGGGTTTAGAAGTAAAAATAAATTAGTAAATATAGAAAATTTTTAGAGTCCTACTCTAGACTATTATAACTTTTTATTTAAGGTATAAAATAAGCTTATTTGTATATATATTATAATAGTAACTATAATATATTAGTATATAAAATATTTTTATATTTTTATATATTATTTATATAATTATATATACACGTTACTTTTTTAAATTTTTAATAATAAACTAGTATTAATAAATTACTAGTATTTAGTATAGTAGCCTTTAGTTTCTATAACTACCTTATAACGGTTAGGGAGAGATAAAATATAGTTATTAATAACTTCTTATAGTATTTTATACTCTTTTTTATTAATAACTCTTTTAAAGGCCTCTATATTTTATAAACTAGATCTTACCCCTAATTTAGCCTTTTTATTTTTATTTAGTCCTTATTTTAAAAAACCCTATATATATTCTATAGGGACTAAATTAGGACTATAGGCTGAGTAAGGAAATAGTATAATTTTATTATTTTTAAACTAGTTTAAAATGTCTATTATTTTATAAATAGGAACGTTATCTTATTAAAATTACTAACCTAAATTAATATTAATATAAAGATTATAATTATAATATAATATAATAATATATATGAGGCGCCTTTTAGTGGGGCCTCGACCTACGACTCCTCGGGCTCCAAAGTGCACCAGGGCTCCCCAATGAATGGATGTAGCACATTATTTGTGTGTGATCTTCGACTGATGTGCCATAGAGGACAACACCACGAGGTACCTTCAGAGAGAATTCTCGGCCACCGAAAGCAGGCATGACCGAACGATCGTGCGATCTTGTCTTCATATCGCAACACATCGCGCCCGCACGCCATGGATCGACTACTTCATTGTTGACAGAGCTCCTAAGAACCCAATCTCGTCGCTGTTCTGGCTATCTCAATCTCCCTCTCGCGTCGGTTGTCGCCGCACTCACAAGGGCTATGGCATGCACGGGAAGACGTCCCATAGTCACAGATATAAAAACCGTGGGGGAGGAGTTGGGGGGCAAACTGGAGCCTAACGAAACATAGCTCGTGCGCCTTTGAAAACAATACCGTTGCTTCTGGGATCTGTGACTGCCGACTGTGGGTATGCCCACACTTCAAATATCCACATCGTACGCCCACCCTCAGTGCACATGGAATATACGCGCATGAGCATTCAAAATGGTCATCAACAGCTGTACCTGGCTTAATCGCGAGCGCAAGCACCTGGCGGGGGCGTCCATCTTACCTCATGAGAAGAATGTCCGGCAAAGTAGCCGGGCAAACAAGGGGGGTGGGCTACGGTACACAATGGTGTTGTTAGCCGCTTCATTGTCATCTCACCACGCACCGCTTCGTGATTTCACAATGGCCCTACTCGTTTTACACAAGTCCGCTCCACATGCGTTCCATGTATCGAACATTCACAAAGTCTGGTTCCATTCCCAAATGGAGGAAGCGGCCTGGACAGACGCTCGCCAGTGCGAATAGGAATCCCAGAGGCGCAAATTGACATGCACATGCTACCTGGAGGTTGTAGCTTCGGAAGTGGTTGACTATAAAATGCATGCAATCACCCTCCTCGCACTCGCGAGCGTCCCTCCAGGCAGCTGCCCTCTACCCGCTACTGGAACCAAACTTTGCCTTCTGTAGCAGCACACTGCAGCACTAACAGGCCTATGTAGGGATGGCTCCACTCGTTTCTAAAGTCTCTGGAGTTCTACGTTGACATAGCTATCTGAGAAAGCGGGTTGGCGGCTTTGATGGTTGCATTCGAATGAGTACGAGTACCGTCCGCCTTATCTTCGGAATGTTGCGCAGAGCTAAGGCCCCGAGCATTAGATGATACCCTTTTGGCCACTTCCAAGACGCTAGCTATGCAGCTGATGTATTATTGGCCCCGTTTACGCATCAATACGCGCGAGCAAGGCAGCAGTGGTGGGGGTTTTGGAGTGATGCTCCAGAGCGGAGTAACTGGAGCGTCGCTGTAACTAATATAGTTAGCTTATTACCTAAAATAGCTAGCTATTCACTATATAAGGCTAAAGCTACGTTCGACCTATGCGTCGCTCCAGAGCGACGGTCCAGAACCCCTATCACTGCAAGGCAGTGGAGTTTGTGCGCGTATTGACGCGCAGACAGAGATATTATTGGCTGCTGCATCTGCCAAGGACACCTGGGCACCATTTCCATGCTCCACACTGGCAAAAGCAGTGAGCAAGAGGGCTGGAATCATGCCCAGGTGGCAGAGCGCATATTTCGAAATGCATACGCGTGAAGCTTATGTGGAAGATTCCATGAGGTGGACTTCTAGCAAGGAAGCAGACCTGAAAAGAATCATACATTACCGCAAAGTATTCGAGGTACCTTACGGTATCGTGTGTTGGTGGTCCGTGATGCTAGCGTGTTTGTGCTGTCTTTGTGCCTTCGGTTGGCTGCATGACCGAGCGCCCTATTTGCGCCTGACCTTGTTTGGGGCAAATATCTCACATCCATTGCTTCTCCCAGGGTCAATTTTCGTACATCCATTGTGCGGCCGCCGCTCCACTTCACTCCAACAAAACACGGCCAATATAACAGCAATAGCAACGCCAGCGGGGTGCGTTCAGACCAGAACCATCGCCAGTGCGATTCCAGTAGCAGCTTCAGAACCGGAACGCCAAGCGATCTGCCGATCCATCCCGTCCACCCGACAGTGCTGACATCCAAATATTCACCCGAGGTGACAGCAGCTCTCTCTCACCTACACTACAGATTATTTCCTAGGCCAGGCTACAACCTCAACACCGTCTCATCAAATCCATCAACTTCCACCGGCACGGTTGCCCCACGCACGTGTTATTACCGCTGCCTAGAGAGGTTATTTCCTAGGTAAGTGGCCTGGCTTCACGGCATCAATTATCTGACTAACGCTCTAAAGCTTGGGGAACCACACCACATCATGTCCACTACACAAACAGTGGGCGCACGCCGTCGAAAGTCCCGAAGGCTTGCAAACAAGCCCGCCAAACCCTATGAACTACCCAAACGCACACGTCGCTCCCTGTATCCACGTACGAAGGCCCTCGAACTGGGACCGAAACCATCCCTGGCGGAAGAAGCCCTCGAGCTGGACTGGCATTCGCTGGTCATACAACATTTGGCGAGTTAGAACGATGGTCTCGAAGTCGGCGAGACGTTGGGCAGCACTGCTCGCTCGCTCCTCAAATTTCCGAACGACAGAACGATTTTAGTTGGAGCACAACTGTGGAACACGAGTAACATACCCAATACTTTGCCGCTCGTCGCTTACAAGAACGACAAGAACCGGAAGCATGCGGAGCGCGCCCTCGCAGACGTTGCCAACTGGGTCGTCAACGGTGAGAGCAACAATTGGAAAAGGGAATTCCAATACCTTAGTTTTATGGACGGTACTGTAAACACTCAGGCGCGACACATGACTGTCGCCAAGTTCCTAGACGGACTTGCCTCTGACGTCGGCCGGAAATTGATGTTACTCGAGCACCTAGAGACGCTTGTCGTCGGCATCCGGCCCGACGCGATTTCTCCGCCCCCCGGAAGTGACCGGTCTTCCCCAAACTCGCCCGCCGAATACGCCGATAAGTGGCGTATAGTATTGGCGTCCCTGGACTATATAATTAAGGTTACTCTTGTCGAAGATTCCCTAATACGCTTAACTTCGGACGAAGACCAGGATTTTATCCGAACCTATGCTCCACTGTGGTTTGAAGGCCTTGCTCGCTGTATTGAATCTATGTACTATGTAGAGTATCGCGGTGTAAGATATTAATTTTTTTTTAATCATTATATAGTGTACTATATGCTAAAAAGCGCTATTATATATTTTAGTAACATAATTTCTTTACTTCTTATTTATTAGTTTAATACGCTTTCTCTATATTTATTAACTTAATAAACTCTAATATAGCCTTTTTATATATATATATTTATATATTAATTAAATAAATAGTGTAGCTGTGGTGGCTCGAGACAACTAAAAGGAGTTTTAAAAAAGGAGAAGTATATATATATCTGTATACTTAATGTGTTAAAAAAGGTCTTTTTATAAAGTTTTCTATATATAGGTTATTTTTTAAAAGGTACTATTTTATTACTATTATAAAGTTATTAAATATAAAAATTTTAAATTAAGTGTATTCCTTATATAGGCTATATAAATATTATATATAAATATTTTTTATAATTTTTATATACGCCTATCTTTTAACTATATCTAAAAAAAAATAACTTTATTAATCTATGCCTTTTTAGACTAGTGTCTTAATAGTACACTTTACCTTTATTTTATAATATAAATATTATTTACTATATTAGAGATATATTAGCCTAAATAACTTTCGTATTTATAGACGCTAATTTCTATTTTATAAAAATAAGTTAGACGTAAATTAATTTATTTAAACTATAATAGTATTTATTATATATAAAGGCATATATATACTCCTCCTTTTTTAAACCCCTTTTAGTCGCCCCGAATTACTACAGCTACACGTTTTATTTAATTAATATATAAATATATATACTATTTAGTATATATACTTATCGCTTTATTACTACGTTTTAATTAAGTTTTAAATTAAATTTAGTACTAGTAGTAAAAAAAAAGTCTTTAGATAACTCTATAGCTATTAATATAATAATTAAAATTATTATATCTAATAAAATAGTTCAGATATTTTTAAAGATGTAATAAATAAAGGATTAATAAATATAGTTATAGTAAAAATTTATATACTTCTATAAAATATTTTTTATATATACTACAGTTTCTTTCTATAAAAGTAAAAGCCTTAATACTAATATTATTAAATTAGATTATCTCTATAACGCTACTGCCTTGCGCACGCGCGTATTGAAGCCTACAGAGAGATACGGTGCAAGACTAGAAATCCTGATACGACTCCAGAATGGCAGACCCGTTCCAGTCAACCTACGCCTCAGCGAGGTGAGCGGTTCCACCTCGCTGCGGGCCCGCATTGGCACCGATTCCCGCGTCTCCCCATATCACGGTCTGGGTACGGAAGCCTCGTCGTCTCGCCCACGGGTATCGTGGTCGTGGGAAGATAGGTATGGCCAAATCTCTCCTCCTGGCGTACTTGGTGAACCCTCGTCTCGCCCACGCGGATTGTGGCCGTGGGAAGATGACTAGGGGCAAGCATCTCCTCATTACGGCGTACGTGGTAAACCCTCGTCGCCCAACCAGCACCCTTCACACTTCGACTACGACTCTTCCTAGGTATCATGGTGGTTTCGAGTGGAGGTTGTGACACGACGCTATGGGACCGTGCGTCCCATACCAGCATAAGACTGCCAGTGGAAGTTTATTAACGATAGTGCGCTTATTATGTTTTTATTTGATTTTGTTACTGTTTCCTTGAACGCTTACAGGCAAGCTCGACACAGTCATTACTGCACAGTTCGCTCCTTGGTCATGTATTTAGTTGCTCATAGATCTTCTGGCCTGCACTTTGCTCAGGAATGCCATTCAGATGTGGACTGTCCCCACTTATTTACCAAGACACCTGCGCCCCAGCGACAATTCATGACATCTATCGCTGCAAAGTTTGTTGGGAATGGCATGGCGGCTTGGGGGTAGTGTTGTGTCAGCATTAGGAACATAGCCTAGTGATTTCTGATAATACACTTATAGATCGGCTCAATTCGGCGTCGGCGTCGTGATGTAGATTCAATGATGATAGGTATAGAATACACTGGTCAATGATGAGATTCCCAAAATAACGATCGTCCGCCCGCACCCCGCCCGACGGCCACCGAGGCCATCGCGTGACTCCGCCGCAGGATACATCCGTGTAAGTGATCGCACAAGTACAATGATGGTCTGTTCCGCGAGAATGGCCGCATAAGAGAGATGACGCGCTAACCACATTTGAAAACCCTTTTGGTTTAACAGCATCAACGCGCGCCGCAACAGATTGTCGATAGCCTGTCCGTCTCCACATCCTGATGACCTATCCATTAATATTGGAGTCTACGGAGTGCAAACGGGACCAGAAGAACAAAGCGGCCATGGAGGCCATGGATGCGTGGCTAGCTATTCTTGGACGTGCGAAGAATCGGTTGGCCGCTGACGAAGTCCATTTGCGGTACCAATTTGCCACGTTAAAGCACGCATGCTCGAAGCCCAAAGACGATAAAGGGTAGTTGAAGAGTTACTAGACACACTCACGGCCGTTCTCAGCCATATAGAAGACGAACTAGTTAAAGAACTAAATAAGCTTAACTATCTATATACTCTATAATTAAAGATAACACAAGGAAGTTAGGGAAGAGTCTCTTAAAATTATATAAGTAGTAGGTTTATACTTAGTAGATTATAGCTAGCGCGGCGCTTACGGGGCGTTACTTAATATATAGTAATAGGCATTATTATAAATTAATATTATTTACTACCTACTATAAAAGTATATCGTACGTCGCCCTTATCTTTATAGTAAATAAAAAGTTAAAGGAAACTTTATAAAGAGTTATAAAGTCTATAATAGAGATAATAATATAATAGTAATCTTTATATATTTAATATTATAAGGTAAGACTTTAAATAGTTTTTTTAAACTACTAAATAGAATAAATAATTTTAGATAATTTTACTTATAATACTAAACCTATATTTTATATAAATAAGTAATAGTAATAGTATTACGGCTAAGGAATTTGTTGTTTTATATATAAATATTAAAATAAACCTATTATAATCTATTTTACTAAATAGTTATTAATACTAATTCTTCTCTAAAATCTATTAAAATTATTTTAGATTTATTAGAGTATTATTACTATACTATTTATTAAAAATATATATATTTACTACTAGTATTATTAAAACACCTTATACAGGTGTATACTATATTACTTTTTAAAACTTTATATTTTACTATAATTACTATAAAGTGCGATACTATATCTTTATAAATAATAATTAAATACTAGGGCTTATAACGTCTAGTACCCTACTAATAATTTAAAATAAGGCTTTTATTATTAAGCGTATAATTATTTATAGTTTCTATAATGTATATATTTTATAAAATTAATTTTATAATACTTTCTCTTTTATTAAACTTTAATATATGTAAAAACCCTTAGTAGAAACACTATACGTATTAAAAAAATATATAAATAATATAATATATAATTTAAAATAAATACTAGTAGTATTATAGGTGTAGCTTATACTAATAAGTTATAATTATAATTTATATAAATAGTATCTAAAAGAATAACTATCTTGAAATATATTGTATATATAACTATAGTAATATTAATTATAAAATTAATATATACAATAAGTTTAAAGAGTTAAGAAATAATTTTAATATATATATTTATAATTTAGTCTAGACGTATATTACTAAATATATTAATATATATATTAACTATAAGTTAATAAAGGGTTAAGTTTAGTTTATTTAATATAGTTACCTACTATATTATTATATAGTTTAAGAATAATACGTTTTTTAATACTAACTATAATAAATACTATACAAGTAGTTAAGAGGAATATTAAAGATAATAAAATATTTAATTATAGAAAATTACTATATATAAACTATATAAAAACGTAGTTTAGTAATCTTATACTATTTATAAAACTAAATATTTTTTAAGTATATATACTATATAAGAATTTAGTATTAAATTAATTAGCTGTTTTATTATATAACGAAACTAGTTTTTAAATTTATAATATATATTATATTATAAGTATATAGAGTTATATATTACTAAATACTAAAATATAAGACCTAGGGGTTATAACCCTTAAATAATAAAAATTATAAGCTCTAATAAAAGTATTTTTTTTATCGGCTGTGGGACTTTAATAGCGTATATAAGTCTAATTATATTATAGAATAAGTTATCCCCCTAACTATAAGCCTCTATAATCTTAAGGCGGAGTGTAATTAGCGTCGGTTATTTTTAAAAGAGTTTAAAAAAAGTTTACGGCTTATTTTAATTATAACTATAACTTTAATAGGATATACTACGCTATCTACCACTATAGAATATTTTTTAAAATAGTTATCTATTAGAATATCTAAGCTATAGTTAAGAGGTATAGAGACTAAGCTAGTAGCATCTACTACTTAGCTAGAATAGATACTATTTACTTTTAAAAAAATAGTATAAAAAGAACTATTAATAGCTATTATAATTTATAAAAAAATGTTTTTCACTATATTAACACTAAATATTTAATAGTGATATACTATTTTATTATAAAAAGTTTTTAAGTAGAATTTTTTATATTTTTATAGAGAATAGAAACTACTATTATATAATAGCTTTTTTTTCTTATTTTTTATTAATTTTACACTGTATTATTTTACTAATATAATTTACTAACAATTTTATTATTTATTTTATATTACTAGTATTATTAATTTTCTATTTTATATAATAAACTTATTAGTAAAAAATTTACTATTCTTATATAAGTTATTTTAAATTTTAATAAAGTATAGTAACTATATATAGGGCTTAAAATATAATAAATAGTCTTTATTAAATATAGTATAATGTAGAGTATAAGTAAATAATTCTCTATAAGTATTTTTTTTATTTTTAGTCTAATAGGCCTATCAGCGATAAGTTTAAATAATAATAAATATAAAATAATTAAAATACGTTCTATACTAAAATTATTATTTTATATTTTTAAATCTCATCCACATAAGTATATTTATAATAATATTTAGCTAATTTTATATTAATAATAGATATTATAAAAAAACTAAAATTTTTAAACCCCTAAATAGAAATAGTAAAATTATTTAAATTTATAAATACTTAATAAATTTAATAACTAAAATCTAAGTTTTTTAGTTTAGAATTTTTACTATTAGTATTTTAGCTAATAACGTATATATAAGTCGTGTAATAATAACTTATATTACTATAAAAAAATAAAAAACTAATACTCTAATACTCTAGTATGTATTCTCTTATAAATAAAAAATATTTTAATTTTATATAAACTTAAATTTTATAGTGTAAGATTCATTAGCGTAGTTATAAGCACTTTTTTTTTCTTTAGTTATTAAGTATATTTCTAAATTTTTCTTCCCTGCAATCTAATATTAATATATTTATTAAGTAAATTTTTAGTATTAGATCGCGTTTCGCTTAAACTATTTAGTAAAGAGGTATATTATAGATATTACTACTATTTAGTATAAGAGCTCCGCTAAAACTTTATTTAAAAGTAATAATATAGTAAAAAAATATAGTTTAGTATTAGTAAGTTAAAAAATAGTAATTTTATAATCTAAGAACTTACGCTTACTATATTATACTTTTTTATAAACTTAGTATATATTAAATAGTACCGTATTATAGACTCTATATAATTATAAAATATACTTAAATAATTATAACTAATACAGATATAGCTAAAACTTAATATTTAATATTAAAATACTTTTCTTATACTAGTATAGGGGTTTTAGACTCTAATTCTAAAATTAAAATATTTTATATTCTTTTTACTAATCTAAATAGATTATATAATAGTTACTATAAATTATAATATATTAATTAGGGTAAATAGGTTTACTAAATATAAATATAAAATGTTCTATAATAGAGCGATAGTAGAATTTTAAAATATTTAAACTATAAATAGTAATATTAATAGTATAATAAAGAATAACTATTTTATAAAAAAGGGCTTTTTAAAAAGTATTATATACTTATATAAAAATATTTATATTATTTATTATTTTTTTACTACTAATTTATCTATAACTTCTAATATAAAAGCTAATTATAATACTTAATAATAAACCTACTAAAGGAATATATATCTCTTATACTAATATAAACGTTTTTAATCTATTAAATTACTATAAAAGTAAAATTATTAGACTAAATATTACAATAAGTAAATATAAGTAAAAAGATATATTATAAATAATATAAAGGTGTCTAATAACAAGTATAAAATTAGATTTTTTAAAATATACATTTTTAATTTATAGAGATAGTATAAGACTGCTATTCTTAAATAATTTATATTTATTTATATATAAATAGATACGGACACCGATTATAACTATAAATAAATATATATTAACTATTAAATAATAACTCTCTATAGGATTATAAATAAAAATAATACTAATAAAAACTTAATCTAAAGTAATAAACTGCGGCGAAAAAAATTATTAAATATTATAATATAGGGGGGTAAAAAAAAAGACTAATTAAAAAACTTTTTATTTTAAAATTAATATAAAATTAATTAGTAAGCCTAAAAATACGTAACTAATACCATTTTAAAAAGAAAATTATAGAAATTATTATTAGAATTTTAGTTACGGTATATATATTATCTATAATAACTACTTCTAAATAGAAGTATAATAGACTTTTTATTCTTTTATATTTTATTTTTATTATCTTTTACCCTATCTACTAATATTATAAACTAATAACGTTATCGTAGACTTATTATATAATTTAAAATAATATTTTTTTATTTAATTCTGCGTAAGCTTTTATACTACTTATTAAACTTTTTACTACAATAATAATACTAAAGGCCCGCTAGAGTGGGTTACGTATATACCTAGCTTATTTAGTAGTTTTATAAAATAAGAAAAGCTATACCTATTATTATTAGTACCTACGCTGCCTATAATAACTATTACCTAATTAGTAATACCTACTAAATAAGAATAAAAATATATACTTACCTAACCTACGCGCTCTAGTAAGACTTTCTAAAGTTTATAATATTTAAGTTTTTTTTTTAATCCTAAATCTTATAAGCGTACTAATAGATTTACTTTATTTTATTAGTTTAAGTCTAGGATTACTCTATTACTTTTAGCTTTATTAATAATATTAGAGCTTTTAGCTCTTTTTTTTTAATTACCCGCTTCTATAAAGCCTTTATTTTATTAGCCTAAAATCTATCTATATAAAATAATATACTAAAAAGGGCTTTAAAGTAACTAAAAATAATATACTTAAAAAGACTATTTTTTACTAAAAGGTTACGTACGTATAAATTAATATAAGATTTATTAATAAACTGTATATAGGTAAACAGTTTTAGTTAATTTTAAATATTATATTAGTTTAAAATATTACTACTACTAAAAGTAGTTAGTATAAAAGATAGTAAGTTAGTAATCTATCTAAAATTAGTATAATAATAACTATTATAGAAATAAAAATAACCTATAGAAATTATAATATAGTAAAATATAAGTTTAAAAAATAAAACTTAATAATATAGTATAGAGTGTAGGACGGATAATTAAACTTACTTAAAAACTAAATATTTAATTATATAGGCTCTAGGTAATAGTTTAATAACTCTCTTTGATCCTAAAATTTATATATTTAGTAACCCCCTAGACTAACCGCGTAATATATAATTATAAATAGTAATTATTAATAATTTTAAAAATAATTACGAGTAGTTACTAATCTATAAATATATAATTAAAGTATAAGTAATGCGACGCTATATTTAGTAAAGTATCTTACCCTTATTAAAAAAAAGTATAACATTTAAAAGTTTAAAATTTATATTACTTATATATAGCCTTATTAGTATTATATTAAGCTATTTAATATTTATTAAATTCTTATTATTATATTATACTGCGGCTTTATAAAGCTCGCGAAGTACGTTAATTAATTACCTAAAATAAACTATATTTATCTAAATTTAATAATTTTTTAACCCCTTTTTTAGCTTTTTATAACTTTTTATTTAGTTAATATATTTAATTAAAATTTTAATTATACTATTTTAGGTCTAGTTTAGGTAACCTAACTAGTGTTTTAACATAGATTAGTAATCTAATAATAAAATTATATTAATTATAAAAAGTTTATTAAGACTTATATAATTACTGCTTACGTAATATATATTTAATATTATAGTATATTATAATATCTTTTTACTTTTATAAACCTAAACTCCTATTTTCTTAAAATAGTGCTAAATTATTTAAAACTTAGATCTAAAATTAAACTTCTTTAAAAGTAAATAATTCTATTTTTTTAATTACTACAACTTAAGAAAAGCCTTAGTAAAGTATTTATAACGCTATAAAGAGAATTAAAAAAAATAATAATTATAATATAAATAACATTAAAAAGGGTAGAATTTTAAAATTAACTCTAAAAGAAAAAGAGTAATTAATAGAGACTTAACTAAAAGTCCTAAAAAAAATAAAAGACTATTAATAGATAATAGTCTAAATATTATAAAAAGGACTATATAAATTTTTTTGAAAGAAGAGGTCTACTCTATTAATATAAGTATAAAAAAACTAATAATAAACAAAGAAAACGCTAAAAAAATAATTATAATACGCTATATATAATATAAAAAATATAGAAACTATAAATTTAAAAAAGATTATATTTTTTAATAAGTTAGTAATACAGAGGGGATAAAAAAATAACTAATATTAAAAAAAAAAGTAATAATAACATTAGAAGAGAACTAGCAGTTAGTTAATTATATAGCAAATTATTTTAACTTTTTAAAATATTAAAATATATAACTTTTTATATATTTTTAAGTTATAGTTTTGTTTTTTAATATTAATTATATTAATTATTTTATAGGTCGAGACTTTATCCTATAAGTTTAGAATACAATTTAGGTAAAAGGTAAAAATAATTTAGTATTTATTAAAATAGGTAATTCTTTTACTCTTTTTACTAGTAAAAATTATATAAATAAATTCTTTATACCTAAAGTTAAACTATTAATAAAAGAGAGTAAGTAACTTAAAATATTTTTTCTTTCTTTTTTTAATATAATAAGATATATATTAGGTTAACTATATTCTACTTATATAGAGTAATAGTCGTCTGTAATATTATAGTAAATAGAAAATAGTATAAAATAATAAATAATAATAGTTATATTTTAATATATTCTCTTTTTCTTTATTTACTATTTATATAATAGCTAAATAAGGATTCTGCACGCTAGTGTAGATTATATAATTATATAACTATAGCTATATAATCTATACGCTCTATATTACTAGTAAATCTATTTAGATTAACTACTCTATATATACTAATAATTTTTCTTTTTATAGTAATACTATATAAATACTCTATTCTTTTTTATCTCTTTTAATATATAAATAATTAGTTTTCTTTTCCGTATAAGTATCCCTTTATTTTAATATATTTTTATATAACTAAATTATAGTCTATTATTTACGGATTATATAATAATAAAAAGTAAAATAGTATAGTATACTACTACTTATTAATTAAAATTATAGTAAACTAAAATAAAGAGTTAATAACTTTATATGTTATATAAAAGTAAAGAGTAAAATTATAGTAAATAAAGGTAAAGAGTTATTTTATAATTATTAAAAAGGGATGGTCTAAAGCTGTAGAGAATAGTAGTATATAAAAACAATTTTTTTTTTTTATAATATTTTTTTTTTAGTCTTTATCTATTATTATCTCTATACGTAGTTTTAGATATTATTTTTTTTTTAACTTTCTAGCTATCCTTTTTTATATAAAGTTAACCTCTAATAAAATTTTTAAAATAGTTTTAATTCTGCACAAATAGCAATAGTAGTAGTTATAATAAGTTATAATTATATTTAGCTTTACCTTTATATAGGTCCCTATACCTAATAAATAAATTTAGGTTACTATTCCTATTAGAATAGTTATTAATAAAATATTTTTATTAGCTTTTTATATTAATATATATATATATTTCTATATAATTCTTTCTGTACAGTAATATTTTATAAAATAATAAGTATATAGTATACTAGTTACCTTTATATAATATAGATATTATCCTATTTAATAATACTAACTTAACCCTTTTTACTATAAAAATTATTTACTATAAAGGCTACTTTTATACGCTCTTTATATAGTCGCGTAGAGTACTAAAACTAAAGCTATATATATAAAAGTATAGTAGTAATACTAAATGTTTACTCTTTATAGAGTATTATACTTTAGTAATATTTTAAAGTAATATATATAGGTCCTATATATAGCAGTTATATAGGATTTAGTATAAATATTATATTTAGAGTATATAAGTATTATATTTAGAGTATATAAGTATTATATTTAGAGTATATAACTATTTTTTTAATTTTTTTTTATTTTTCCTTTATTAATATAGAGGAGAATTAGGGATATATAAAAAAAAGAAAAGGTTTTCCTTTATTTTTCTTTTATTTTCTTTAAGTATAATATTTTAAAAATTTTTCCTTTTAACCTTCGTGCGATAAAGTAAAAGAATATAATATATAAAAAAAAAGAAATATACTAAACAGTATTTTATACGATAGGAGATATTTAATTTAAAATATAAAAAATATATAAAATACCTTATTAGGCCTCTTGTACGGGCACTAGCCTATTAACTAAAACTTTAATACTATAAGAAAGGGTATTAAAAAATATTAATTATATAAGAGAACTGTTTAGTTTACTCTTTATAAAAATATTTATAAAAATATTTTTCTTTACTATCTATTACTGTACGTATTAAGTTATTTAGTAAATAAGTTATTTAAGATATCTAAATTCTTTATTTAGTATTATAACTTAGTTTAGTCTTTAAGTACTTATATAAAGATATTATATTCTTAAATATATTTCTTTTATAACAAATCTAGATCTGTCTCTATTATATACTCTTTACCCTTTTTTAGAAAGGAAACTTTTTTTAGTACTATTATATTATCTAGTTTATATAATATATAATTAATTATATAATTTTAGGTTACAATATTAGCGAATTTATATAAAATAGTTTATTTTTAAAAAAAATTATTCTTATCTTTTATACGGATAAGGGTTTAATAAAATATATAGTTTAATATACTTTCCTTTATCTATAAATACGGAGAAGAGTTACGTAATATATAAAATTATTTTTATATAATATAGGTTTAATAATAACTTAACCTCTTTATACGCCCTTACTAATTTATAGTAGATAAAAAAATCTAATTAACTATTAGTAATAAAGTAGTCGAATAAATTAATTAACTAATAACTAATTAGTATTAGATTAACTATACTTTACTTATATAGAGTAAGAGTCGTCTATAATATTATAATAAATAGAAAATAGTATAAAATAATAAATAATAATAGTTATATTTTAATATATTCTCTTTTTCTCTCTTTATTATTTATATAATAGCTAGATAGGGGTTCTGTACGCTAGTATAGATTATATAATTATATAACTATAGTTATATAATCTATACGCTCCGTATTACTAATAAATCTATTTAGGTTAACTACTCTATATACAATATATATATATATATATTATTATTATATTATATTATAATTATAAGTTTTATATTAATATTAATTGAGGATAGTAATCTTAATAAGATAACGTCCCTATTTATAAACTAATAGACGTTTTAAATTAGTTTAAAAATTATAATATTGTACTATTTCTTTACCTAGCCTATAGCCCTAATTTAGCCACTATAGAAAATATATAAAGTTATTTAAAATAAGGGGTAAATAATAATAAAAAGGCGAATTTAGGTATAGAATCTAGTATATAAGGTATAGAGGCCTTTAAAAGAAGTATTATATAAAAGTAGAATAATATACTATAAGAAGTTATTAATAATTATATTTTATCTCTTTTTAACTATTATAAGGTAGTTCTAAAAACTAAAGGCTACTATACTAAGTATTAGTAATTTATTATTTACTAGTTTATTATTAAAAATATAAAAAAGTAACTTTTATATATAATTATATAATTAATATATAAATATATAAAAATAGTTAACATACTACTAAAACTTAGTATCTATTATTATATATATAAAAATAAGCAAATTTTATAAGTTAATTAAAAAGTTATACTAACTTAAAATAGGGTTCTAAAAATTTTTTATATATACTAATTGTTTTTAACCTCTAAACCCCTTGGTACGCAACCCCTAATAAAGTAAATAGAATCTATTAGTTTTTTTTTTAAAAAAAATTGTATTTCTTTTATATTTTTAGGCTAACTAATGAAATAGTTATATTATTTTAAAAATAGTATCTTTTTTAATTAATCTTTTTTTTTTCTTCCCACTATAAGTAGATAAAGGACTTTATAACAGGAAACTAATAATAGTATAAAAAAATTATTAATTATTAATTAAATTATTAACATTATAGATTATAATACCTAATGGTAATAAAGTAATATACTAGCTTTATATTAAAAAGTAAAACTTTAGTCTTAGAGTATATTACTCCTAATAATAAACTCTAGGTAAATACTAATTAGTTATTTTTAGCTATTTAGATAATATATATAAAGATTTATTTTTATATATATTAAAAACGTATAAACTTTAGTTTTAAGAAAAGTATATAGAGAATTAATTAAGCCGCTAATTAGTCTTTATAAGCTTAAATCTATAATAGACTAAATTTTAATTAAAATATTTAGGAATTAGATAAAGATTATAGGCGCTTATAAAATTATTAGTAAGCTATTTAGTATTTATTAAGTTCTTATTATATATTGTGCCGCGGCTTTAGAAAGCTCGCGAAGTATATTAAATAATAAAATTATAGGGGTGTGAAAAAAAACTAATTTAGAAAGATATCTTATTTAAAAAATTATATAAAATTAATTACTAAGCCTAAAAATACGTGAATAATACCGTTGTAAAAAAATAATAATATAGTTCTTTATAAGAGTTTTAGTTATATTATATTTATTACCTATAATTAATTAAAATTACCTAGATATGGTAATTATTTTAACCCCTATTTTAGTTCCTGTAACTTATTAATTAGTAAATATATTAAACTAAAATTTTAACTATACCTTTTTAGGCCTAGTCTAGGTCACGTGACTAGTTTTTCGAAGTATATTAGTTATCTAATTATATATATATTTATATATTAAATAAATAAATAGCGTGGCTGTGGTGGCTCGGGGCGACTAAAAAGAATTTTAATAAAGGAGGAGTATATATATACATTTATACTTAATATGTCGAAAAAGAGTCTAATTATAAAATAATATTAATAATAAAAATTTACCCTATACTTATATAATTACTACTTACGTAATATATTATAATATATTTTAACTTTTATAAACCTAAACTCCTATTTCCTTAAAATAGTAATAAATTTTTTAAAACATAAATCTAAAGTTAAATCTTTTTTAAAAGTAAATAATTATTGTTTTTTAATTGCTATAAGTTTACAAAAGCTTAAATAATCTATTTATAATACTATAAAAAAAATATTAAAAAGAAAGAGAATAGTAATTATAATATAAAAAAGATTAAAAGGGGTAGAGTTTCTAAGGTAACTTAAAGAGATAAAAGAGTTAATATAGAGAGGTAAAAAAAAAATAAAAAAAAAATATCTTTTTTAAAGTTATATAACTTATTAATTAGTAAGCTAAGAAATACAAAAAAATAGTATTTTAAAGAAAAAAACTAATAGACTTAGTTTACTTTATTAGGGACTGCGTACTAAGGAGTTTAAAAATATAAAAAAATTAGTAAATATAAAATATTTTAAAAATTCTAATTTAATTTAGTATAACTTTATATTTTAGATTAAAATTTTCTTCATTGTTATATATATTATAATAGTACTTATAATATATAAGTATGTAAATTATTTTTATATATTTATATCTAAAAATTACTTTTTTAGATTTTTAATTATAAACTAGTAATAATAAATTACTGGTATTTAATATAGTAGCCTTTAGGCTCTATAACTACCTTATAATAATTAAGAAGAGATAAAATATAGTTATTAATAACTTCTTATAGTACATTATTTTACCTTTTTATAATAATTTTTTAAAAGTTTCTATACTTTATAAACTAGATTTTATACCTAAATTAGCCTCTTTATTATCATTTAGCCTATATTTAAAATAACCTTATATATTTTTTTATAGGGACTGAATTACGGCTATAGGTTAAATAAAAAAAATTTAATTTTATTATTTTTAACTTAGTTTAAAATATCTGTTATATTATAAATAGGGACGTTATCTTATTAAAATTACTATCCTATATTAATATTAATATAAGCCTTATAATAATAATATAATAATAATAATAATATATATATATATATATAATTATATTAAGACAAGAATAAAAAAACTTTTTAAGTTACCTACCCTTTTTTGTTAATCGTTTAATCTTAGGTATAAAGGATTTATTTATATAATTTTTACTAGTTAAAGAAGTAAAAAAATCAGGTATTATAATAAATACTAAATTAATTTTACCTTTTATGTAAATTATAGCCTAAACTTATAGTTTAAGGTCTTATCTTATAAAATAATTAATAGAATTAATATTAAAAAACTAAAACTATAACTTAAAAATATATTAAAAGTTAGATATTTTAATAGTTTAAAAATTAAAATAACTTATTTTATAATTAGCTATTACCTGATTTTTTGTAACTTAATTATTACCCCTTTTTTTATAATATTATCTATTTTATTATCCCCTTTATATTACTAACGTCTTAAAAAATATTATTTTTTTTATATTTATATTTTTTATATTTTTTAAATTTTCTTTAGCGTATTATAGTTTATTTTTAGTATTTTCTTTATTAATTATTAATTTTGTTTTACTTATATTAATACTATAATCCTTCTCTTTTAAAACTCTTTATAAGGATCTTTTTAAGATATTTAAACTATTTTCTAATAATAGCCTTTTATTTTATTTTTTATAGCTTTTAATTCAGTTATTATTAATAACTCTTTTTTCTCTTTAATTTACCTTAGAAACTCTACCCTTTTTAATTTTATTTATATTATTATTAAATTTTTTTAGTTTTTTATACTTTATATAGTATTATAACTACTATTAGGAGTTCTTTTTAAAGTAGAAAAAATGATTAAAATAGGAGTATTTACTTATAAAAGAAGATTAACTTTAAATTTAAGTTTACTTAAATTTCGCGCTATTTTAAAAAAAATAAAACTCTAGTTTTATAAAATTAAAAAAATAATACTTTATACTATAATATTAGTAATATATTACGTAAATAGTAATTTTATAAACAAAAGCTAAATTTTTATTTATTATATAAATTTATTATTATATAATATATTCTTATTAAAATTCAGGTCACGTGACCTATACTAGGCCTAAAAGGGTAGAGTTAAAATTTTAGTTAAGTATATTTACTAACTAAAAAGTTATAGAAACTTAGAAAAGGAGTTAAAAAAGTCTATATATTTACGTAATTTTAGTTTATTTTATATACTTAATAAGTAGTAAATAAAATCTTTATATAGTTCTTTATATTCTTCTCTTTAAAACGGTATTGTTTACGTATTATTAGGCCTATTATTTAATTCTATATAAGTTGTTAAAAAAAGGTATTTTATTTAATTTATGTTTTTTATTACTCCCCTATAATAGAGACTTAACTAAAAGCCCTAAAAATGAAAATAAAAGATTATTAATAAAAAATAGTCTTAATATTTTAAAAAGAGGCTTATAAAGAATTTTAAAAGAACAATATTATAGTATTAATATAAGTAAATAAAAACTAATAATTAATAATAAAAACGCGAAAAAAATATTAAAATACGCTAACGAAAATATAAAAACTATAAAAAATATAAATTTAAATAAAATAATGTTTTCTAATAAGTTAGTAAAATAAAGAAAACAGCAAAATAATAATATTATAAAAAAAGAAGTAATAATAGATTTAGAAAAGAACTAACTAATAGCTACTTACGAAGTAAGTTATTTTAACTTTTTAAAATATTAAAATATATAACCTTTTATATATCTTTAAGCTACAGTTATAGTTTTTTTAATATTAATTATATTAATTATTTTATAAGATAATATCTTATCCTATAAGTTTAGGGTACAATTTAGGTAGAAAGTCAAATTAATTTAGTATATATTAAAATATTTAATTTTTTTTACTTTTTATACTAGTAAAATCCAGCTCGCCAAGCCACCCGCCGTGGCTACAAGTTCACTAACCAAAACAAAACAACATTTTTTGCCGTCCTTATACACGCTCATTTTTGACTGTATCCGGGGGAACAACTTTTTTTAGCCTATACCTTTTTTGGACTAGTGTCTCGACGCTACACATTACCTCTCTTCACATGATACTAGTAAAGATTATATAAATAAATTCCTAATATCTAAAGTTAAACTACTTATAAAATAAGATAAGTTTTATAAAGTTTTTTTACCCCTTTTTTTATTAATATAATTATATATATATATATATATTATTATATTATATTATAAATATAATTTTTATATTAATATTAATTTAAGTTTGTAATTTTAATAAGATAACGTCCCTATTTATAAAATAATAAACGTTTTAAATTAGTTTAAAAATAATAAAATACCTTTTTATTCTGTCCTAGCCTATAGTCCTAATTTAGTGCCTATAGAAAATATATAGAATTTATTAAAATTAGGGCTAATTAAAAATAAAGAGACTAATTAAAGTATAAAATATAGTTTATAAAGTATAAAAGCCTTTTAAAGAGCTATTATAGAGGAGTAAAATAAAATAGCTTAAAAAGTTTTAAATAATTATATTTTATTACTCCCTAACTATTATAAGGTAGTTCTAAAAACTAAAACCTACTATACTAAGTATGAGTAATTTATTATTTACTAGTTTATTATTAAAAATATAAAAAAGTAACTTTTATATATAATTATATAATTAATATATAAATATATAAAAATATTTAAGAAACTAATAAAGCTTAGTATCTGTTATTATATAAATAAAAATAAGATAAGTTTATGCCTGAAATAAAAAGTTATACTAACTTAAAGTAGAGTATAAAAAATTTTTTATATTTACTAATTTTTTACTATCTCTAAACCCCTTATTAAGCAGTCCTAAATAGTGTTAATAGTATTCACTAGCTTTTCTCTTTAAAATAGTTTTTTTTATATTTATAGGGTTACTAATTAAAAAGTTATATTATTTTAAAAAGATATTTTTTTTAATTAGTTTTTTTTTTACCCCCCTATATTAGATATATAGCATCTACCTCTAAAACTAGTTATATTATATTTTAATAAAAAGTTTATAAAATTATATCTCTACCTTATTAGCGTAATATATATTTTAAATAATAATAATATATATACGCGACGTAACTATACTAGTAAAAGTTACTAAATTTAATATAATAATATTATTATTATAACTTAATTTTAGACTATAGGTAATTAGATTATTATATTATATATATAAATTCTTTACCTCTTTATTATATTTATACTTAATTATATATTCTCTATTTTTATTTCTGTACTATTATATTTAATAATAATTATTATTTTAAAAATAGTTAGGCTCTTACTTTATAAAAAAAAAATATTCTAGTAATAAATACATTTATAAAATTTATAATAATATTCTATTAATTTAAAATTTTTTAAAAAGAGTAAAATATAATAAATAAAAGATAATATATATAACTATATATATATAGTTAGGCTTATCTTTAATAGTAATAATTTTAAGCTATAAATTTAAAATTATATACTAGTCTAAATATAATACTACTATTTAAGATTAAAATTTATAATATATAAGTAATTATAGTTTATAATAAATAACGAAGTTTCATAAAATTTTTAGGACGGTAGATTAAAAAATAAACTATTTAAATTTAAAAAGTTGTTTAAAAAAATTATAAAACAGGCCTTTTAAAGAATTTATAAAACTATTTTTATTTTTAAATATTACTAAAAAAAAGAAATATACTCTAATGTTTAATAAGGTTAAAAGATTTTAAATATAATTTACTATAATTTAAAATTAGATATTAGATATAGACTACGAGATTACTATATAAATTATTATAAAAAAATTATTATCTTATTAGAGCGGTAAAGATATTTTATAAAATAAACTTATCTTTTGGTAATTATATAATTAGTATATATATAAATAGTTTCCTTAACTTAAAGTTCTTATAAAAACTATTAATCTAGAATATATTTCTAGTCTAAAATATTTTTATAAAATAACAATAATAATTTTATAAGTTTTTTTTAGTCTACGATACTATATTTATATAATACTTAAAAATCTCTAAATTATACTAGATATAATTTAATTTACTAATCCTAGTAAGATAAGAGTATAACTTAAAATATAGTTTTAGTAGTAACTAGAAAGTAACTATTTAAAGAGATACTTATAAATATAAAAAGTATAGTTATATAAAAAAGTTATAAAAAAAGTAGTTTTTACTAAACACTTATAAAAATTATAATAATAGTTTATTTAATAATACTATAAATATAAATTTGTCTTTAGAAAGAACACTTAACTTATAAAAAGAATAATATATAGAAAACTTAACACTATATTATTTTTATATTAAATTAAAAAGAATTTTTTCATTTCTATTAATATTATAATTAGATTAATATTTATAATTTTAAAAACGATTAGTATATAGTAAATAAATATAATATTATACTTAGGCTTATATATAATATTTTAATTACTTTAAAATTATAAAATTGTTATATTTACGTATTATAGTAAATAATTAAAAGAAATACTATATTTAGTACTATATAGATTATTATATTTTAAGTAAACTACTTACTAATTTAGTATTTATTTATAATAAAATATATTAACTATAAAATCTTTTTAGAAATATTAATATAATAAAGAATTAATATCTATTAAAATAATTTATTATTAAATATAATTATTTTTGGTTTATTTATAGGAGCTATATTAACTAAGTACTAGTATACTATGTTCTTATTTAATATAAAAATTAATAAAAATAATAGTGCTATATTTAGGGCCTATTAAATATTAATTTTTTTTAAATATTATAGCTAGTAGGAGTAATAACTTAAATTAATAACTTATTAGGACGCGACGGTAATAACGATAGGGTAATAACTATAAAATAAAAATAGTTTATTATAAATAGAATTATAGACTATATATAGCTTATTTAATATATAGCGCAATTAAATAGTAAATATAATAGCTCTTATTCTTTCCTATAAAAACTATATAAAGTTTAAAATTTTTAAATTATTATTCTATTTATAATATTACTATTCTAGTATCTAATAATTAAATTAATTAACTTTTAGGATATAGTATAGATTTTTACTAATAGTAATAACTAATTAAGTTATATTAAAACTACTCTAACTTCTATCTTTACGTAGTATAGTAGACTATATTACTTATTTTTTTTTACCTATCCAATTAGGAAATAACTATATATATATCCCTATTGTATTATATTAAATTAACGACTTTCTTTTTTATTTTATTTTAGACTATTATTTACTAAATTGAGTTGTATTAAATTACTACTTTATTTAATCTAATTAGGCTTAGTTGTCTATACTAAGCTAAATTAATAATAAATTTTTATTTTATTTAACTTTAAATAGTAAATTTTGTACTTAAAAATACTTAGTTATATTTATAAATAGTAAAGCTTCTTAATTAAATTTTTAGCTTTCTATAGTTTTATATTTATTTTTTTATAATATTTTATACTTTTAATAAAATTTATATTTATTATATAAAATAGACGCGTTTAAAGAATACTATAATAAAAAGGGGAATTAAATCCTAATTATATAAAAGATCTTAAAAATTTAAAATTTTTTTATATTTTTAGGTACTTATCTAGTGGGGTCGTATAGTAGGTTAGTATTTATATATATATTAGATTTATAAAATTTTTTAAATTTTTATTACTATTTATATATTAGAGGTTTAATTCCTCTTTTTATTATAAGTATTCTTTAAATACGCCTACTTTACTAGTAAAAAATAAAGTTTTTAAAAGTATAATATACTACTAAGGAATTAATATAAGGCTACGGGAAACTAAAATTTCTATATAAAATATATTATATCTAAAAGTATAAGTAAAATATTTAGGCTAAAATTACTATCTAAAGTTAGACGAGATAAAAATCTATTCCTAAATAAGCTTAGCGTGGCAAACTAGGCCTAAGTAGGTAATAGATTAATAATTTAATATAACTATTTAGTAATATAACCTATATATATTAGTTAGGAATTAAAGAGCTAGTTGTTAGTTCGCTTAGAAGATAAAGGACTTTTCTTAATAATTAAATAGCCTTAAATATAAGGTTTATTTTTTTTTAAAAAAAAAAAATACTTACCTACTGTGCCATACCGCCTAGTTAACTTAATAGGCCAGATTTTTTAAGTAATATTTTTAATTTTAATTTAATTCTAACGCGCCTCTCCTTATTTAAAATAAATATAATCTTTAGTTTTAATAATAGTTATAAGGACGTTAAAATCTACTTTTAATTATATAGTAATATAAAGAATATTATAATATAATAGTATATATAATATAAGACTTATTTATTTAACATAATATAGTAGTAGTAGCGGTAGTAATAATAGTAATAATAATACTTTAATAAAAATAACTCTTTTTAAAATAGTAAAAGAAGTAAAGATTTTATTAAAGAAGATTATTAAAATAATTAAAATTGTTTAAATATAGAAATATATATATGCGTAAAAGTATAGTAGATAGTAAATAGTAAAAAAAAAAGTATATTATAACGCTATAAGATAGTAATAGAAAAGCTTAGTAAGAGAATTAAAAAATTTTATAAAAAGTACTACGTTATATTTTAATACTTTAATTACTTTTAAAAAGGTTCTAAATTATTAGCACTAAAAGAAAATTTATTATTATTATTATGTAAAAAGCTTATTAAAATAAATTCGTATTAATAATTACGTAATATAGTAGAAGTTTATATAGTTAGTCTAGAATTATATAATATTATAGTAATAACTTAAGGAGAGGGCTTTTTAAATACAATAAATAAAGTACTAATATAAAATAATTCTTATATATTCTTTATTAAAGCTAAAAAATTATTTTAATAATACTAACTATAATAATAGTTATAATAATTATTATTATTATAAATAATTACTTTATAATATAGTACTAGGCGTAGAAGGCGGTGTAGCACAGTAGGTATATATCTAAAAATACTAAAATTTTTTAAGTTTTTAAGGTATTTCTGTATATTAGGGATTTAATTTTTTTTCTTATTATAGTATTCTTTAAACGCGCCTATTTTATATAGTAAAATATAAAGTTTTTAGAAGTATAGGGTATTACTAAAAAATTAATATAAAACTACGGGAAGCTAAAAATCCCTATTTAAAATATATTATATTCTTAGGTATATCTTACTATCTAAAGTTAGATAAAATAAAAATCTATTTCTAAATAGGTCTAGCGTAGCGAACTAGACCTAATTAGATTAAGCTTAGTAATTTAATATTACTAAAGCTTATATAATCACTAGTTACGTGATATATTACTAATATTATAGTATATAATAATATCTTTTAAGTTTTATAAACTTAAACTCCTATTCTCTTAAAATGGACCTACCACTTTTAAAACTT
>JASEKS010000305.1:0-117511 GCA_030770415.1 Pleoardoris graminearum
ATTTTAAATAATAATATACCTACTATTATTAAAATAGCGCTAGAAGAAGCTAAATCTAAATTATTAAATTACTATTCTATTAATAATACTAGAAATATAGATAATTTAAAAGATTTATATTTAGCTATTTTACTTAATCTGCAATTTAAGCTTACTATATTTAAAAGCTTAGGTTTTAGTAATAATATAATAGAAGAAATAAGTAGCTATTTTTATAATATATATAATAATTATAAAGAAATATATATAAAAGAAAGTAATAATAACTTAACTATTAATACTAGTTTTACTAGTAATACTAGTAGTACTAATATAGATTATAGTAGTAATAACGAGTTTTTTAAAAAAGATTATAATTTATTAAATAAAGAAGAAATAGAATTATATTTAGAAGAAGATATTATTCTAAACATATAAATA
This sequence comes from Pleoardoris graminearum, assembly GCA_030770415.1. NCBI lineage: Eukaryota > Fungi > Ascomycota > Dothideomycetes > Pleosporales > Didymosphaeriaceae > Pleoardoris > Pleoardoris graminearum. Next base: position 421 of record JASEKS010000305.1, read on the forward strand.
TAATAGACTATTATAAAGCTAATAAAGAGAAATTTCTTATAATATATATTATAGCTAAAGACTTTTTAGCTATTTCTTTTAGTTCTACGCCTAGTAAATCTACTTTTAGTAAAGTAGAAGATATAATTACTAAAAAAAGAAATAGATTATTACCTACTACTATTAAATAATTAATTTATTTAAAATTGTAGAATATTATAGAAAACGAAGAAGAAATTTTTAATAATAATAACTTTAAGTTTAATAAAGAAAAAGATATAACTACTACTAATTTAAAAGAAATAGAAGTAGAAGAAGATAATTCTAGTATTAGTTTTAGTAATAGTAATTCTTATATAGAAGAATAGTTTATTTTATAGTAATAAAACTAAATTCTTATTTAATAAATATTAAAAGAATCTAATTAAATAAGAATAATAGTAATAGTTAGACTAATTTAAATTTTAATACTAATATTAATATTAACTACTAACTAATAACTAAATAATGTTATTATATTATACTAAAGTTATATACTAAATAAGTTATTAGTAATAAATATATCTACTATGTTAAAAATATATTAACTAATAGTTTATATAGTTAAAATAATATTATAATTAATATTAATATATATAATCTTTATAGTTATTATATATATAAATATCTATATAAAAATATAATAAAAACCTATATTATAATAAATATTAATATATATAATCTCTATAGAATAAAACCTATATAGAAGTTTTTTATATAAAATTATATTTTTAGAATTATAGTTTAATATATTATTTATATATAATAAAAGAAAAGTTTAAGTATATTAGTATAATATACCTATTATATTTTTAACTAAATAGTTTATTTAATTAACTTAGTTATATAACTAGTAATTAATTAGTATCTAGTAAGCTATATAGCTAGTATCTTATTACTATTTAGTTAGTATCTAGTTAAAATCTAATTACTATCTAGTTAGAATTTAATTAATATTTAGTTAGTCCCTAGTTAGAATCTAATTAATATCTAGTTAGTATCTAGTTAAAATATAATTTATATATAAACTTAGCTCTATAATATATATATAATAACTAATCTATAATTAAGTATTTTAATATACTTATAATTTATAATTATTTATACTTTACTATAACTCTTCTATATACTAGACTATTATTTATTTACCTACTATTAGGGTTACTAGTATATAATAAGTTACTAATTAAAATTATTACTTTATTAGCTATTATAGCTAATTTATATATATTTTATTATTACTACTATATATTATATACTAAATAATAAATTATAGAATTTTTATATTACCCCTTTTTATATATTATAAAAACATAATCTAGATTCGAATCTTCCATGCTAAAATCTAATAAATATAAGCTTAGTTATTATATAATATAAAAATAGTTTATTATTATTATATATTATAACTTTAATTATAATATATTAGTATATAGACTCTATAGTATATGCTAGTTAATATATTATATTAGTTATATAAAAAAGCTAAAATATATAAACTATAAAGTAATAAATAAAAAACTAATTAACTTCTATAGATACGTTTCTATAACTACTTAATATAATTTAATATATTATAGTTTTATTATTAAATTATTAATAGAATATATTATTTATATTATAATAATAAATATAGTTATAATAGTAGTACTAGATTTAATATTTTAGACCTAAATATTTTTATTAAATAACTTAAAAATTAAAAGTAAAATATTCTATATATCTTTAAAAGTTTTAAATATTATTTATAATATAACTTAATTTATAGTAAAATATAGTACTTATAATACTATTAAGTTAAAAATATATAATTTACCTATATATAACACTAAATATAACTAAATATTAAATAAATAAGCTTTTTAACTTTAAAAATACTTAGCTATACTATATTTAATTAAATATTACTAAGTAATTTTAATAGTACTAAAATATAGACTAGTAAATCTAAAATACTAAGCTTTCTCTTAAAACTTAAATAACTTTATTAATAATAGTCCTAATTAGGTAATTTTTAGTTTATTTAGCTTAGGTACTCAGAAATTTTAATTTAGTTAAAAAATTACCTAATTTAGACTAGTATTACTAAAGTTATTAAAAGTTTTATACGAGTAATCTTAATCTAACGTTAGGTTAGGATTATAAAAACAGGTTGCTTAATAATTTTATTAGTACTAGTCCTAATTAGGTTATTTTTTAATTAATTTAAAATTTCCGAGTAACTAAGCTATATAAGCTAAAAATAACCTAATTAGGCCTGGTATTACAAAAGTTATTAAAGGTTAAAAAAAACTAGAGTAACCCGTTTAACTAGTGTACTAAAATATTAGTTTATATAATATTTAAAACTACTTATTTAAGTTTAGTATAGCTAAAGTTATAAAGTAAAATATTTATAAAATTCTTTTCTTTTTTATCTATTACTAATTAGTAATTAGTAATTACTAATTTTACTAATTTTAGTAAATTTAGTAATTAGTAATTACTAAAAAGTTAGTAATTACTAATTAGTAATTACTAACTTTAGCGTGTTAGTAATTACTAATTAGTAATTACTAAGTAATTAATATTTAGTAAAATTATATAACACTACCTTTGCTATTACCTTTACTATTACCGCCGCCTTTATTTTTACTTTTACTGCCCTTGTCTTTGCCTCTATTATATTTTTTATACTAAAGAGTACCTACCGTATTTATAAAATACTCGTTTTACTTATTAACTTTACTATAAATTATACGTCGTATTTCTCTACTCTTTTTACTTTTATTATATTCCCGCCTATTAAAACTACTGCTGTTAATACTGCTAACCTAACGTTTAATACCTTAATTACTTTTTTAATTAATAAAGCTACTATCTTATCTGTAGGGCTGTACTTATAGTTAAATATAGCTATAATAGGATTTAATAAATTATAATTAACTTCTTCGTAGATTACTAAATAGATAAGATTAGCTACTTTTAAATAAATAAAGTACTTATATTAGTAAGCGTCTACTAGAGTTATGTCTTTATTACCGGTAAAATAAATAAATATTATAAAAAAAGCTTAAGAAACTATACTGGACGCTGTTTTAGAAGCTTTAAAATTAATAAAAATTATCTTATTATTAGTATTAATAAGAGGAGGAGTAGTATTAGAACTTTTAAAGAAGAAGAACGACGATATTTTAGTAAATATTTTTTTTTTATTTAACGAACGCTATAAGAGAGATAGAAGAGAGATATATAGATAGTAGTTACTACTACTACCTATATATCTCTAAAGAACACAGTAGTCTATACTAAACTTTTTTAACTTAATATTTTTTTAAGGGGCGCGCTAAGCGCGCTAGTACACTAGCGTAAGGCGCTATACTTTTTTTAACCTAGCCTTATTTAACTTTTTTAATATATTAAGTATAAAGGTATATATATACTTCTCCTTTTTTAAAACCCCTTTTAGTCGCCCTAAGCCACTACAGCCACACTATTTATTTGATTAGTATATAAATATATATATATTATTAAAATAACTAGAGCTTACTTTTACCTTTAATTAATAGAGTATAGATTATTTTATTTTATTTTATCATTAGAATATTTTTGTACTAGATTCTTTACGGCTCTAAACTATAGTAAAACTAAAATTAAAATACTCCTACTTTTAGAGCACTGCAGAATAAAATAAATTTTTAAAATATAAAACTATTTACTTAGTATATATATACTATTTAGTAGCTAGTTAAGAAAAATATAGAGTAGACTTAAGACTAAATATAATTTATTATAAATTAATACTGTTACCCTATTAACTAGAATATAGATAATATAGTATACTTAAAGACTTATAATCTAAAAACTAACTAACTAAGTTAAAAACTATTTAATAAGTAAGAGGGACCTTTTAAGGTCCTAGAGAAGGTAAAAATTTTTATTAATTAAAATTACTACTAGGATTGTAAATATATAATGTATTTATTTTTAAATTATTTTATAAAAATTTTTAAAATCTATTACTTAAATAAGAAGCTCTAAAACTACTTAGTATCTTTATTAATAAAATTAATAAGTAGGAGGTCGAAGAAATACTAGTTAGTAAACTTTTTAGAAAAATATTAAAGTATTATATAAACTAGATTAAATATAATTTTAACTTTATATAGTACTCTATTTTTAATTTTATTAAAATATCTTATAAACTAAAAGCGTTTTATTAATTAATATACTTTGCGAGCTTTATAAAGTCGCGGTATAACATAATAATAAGAACTTAATAAATACTAAATAGCTTATACAATACTAACAAGATTATATATAAATAATATAAATTTTAAACTCTTAAAAGTTATACTTCTTTTTTTTAGCGAGGGTTATAGTATTTTACTAAATATAGTAATATTTATACTTTAATTTATATCTATAGATTAGTAACTACTTATAATTATATATAAGATAGTTAGTTAACCTAAGGGTTACTAGGCGTATAAACTTTAGAACTAATAAAATTATTAAGCTAGTGCCTAGAGCCTACAATATCTAGCCTTTATATAAGTCTAGCTATCTACCTATACTTTATACTATATTATCTCCTGCTTCTTAAAGTTCTGCTAAATATTTATTTAGTTTTTTTTAAATTATTCTTATTACTATTACTGCCGTTATACCTAAAGCTACTAATAAAAACCTATTATCTATTCTTATTATAGACGCGCCCTTTATTAATAAAATTATATAATAATAATACAGTAATATTACAACTTTAGTTTTAAAAATAGTCTATATTATTTTAGTAATTAATAAATCCTTCTATAAGTAACTTATTAAAATAGTACTTAAAATAGCTACTAGCTAAACTAAAACGTAAAGGTTTATTACTTTTTATATATTTAGCTGCGTGCTTAGTATATACTACTAAAAAAACTAATATATAAAAGAAAGCTTTCTTACTTAAATAAAAACTATAAGGTATATATAAAAAATAAAAAAGGGTAAATAGTATAAAGAACTTATAGTAAGTTTTAGATAATATTAAAACTAAATAAATAAGATAATACGTGTTTAAAAGTATACGCTTAGAATTTAAAATACGTTTAATTAAGTAATATATTACTATAGGGCCGGGCAATACTAAATATACTTTTATTTTTAATTAATAGGCGTTATTAACTAAGTAATAGATTTTTTTTTTTTACCTACAGGCAGCGTAGGTGCTAATAATAGTAGATATAGCTTCTTTTATTCTATAAGACTACTAGATAAGCTAGGTATATATATAACTTGCTTTAGCAGGCTTTTATAGTATTATTATTTTAGTAAAAAGTTTAATAGATAGTATAAAAGCTTACGCAGAATTAGGTAAAAAAATATTATTTTAAATTATATAATAAGGCTATAATAATATTATTAATTTACGAACTGTTAGTAGGCGGGGTAAAATATAATAAAAATAAAATATAAAAGAATAAATAAGCCTTTTATACTCCTACTTAGGAGTAAAAAGCGTTTTATAAAAAGTATTTTAATAAACTAGACCTACTAGCAGCTCTAAATACTTAGATTAAATAATAGGAAAACGGATTAGAGTAAAAGCAGAAGATAAATTTAAAAAAAACCCTTTAGAATACTACACTTTACTCTTTATTTATTTAATTTAGAGGACGGTAATAGGATAATTTTAATAGTTAATTATTTTTTTCTTATACTAACTGCTAAACAGACCTGTACTAGACTACTTAATTTAAATAGTTAGATTATTAACTACTTATTTTACCTATAATAGTCTTTAACGTAGTCCGCCTAAAGCCCTATATAAAACTAGTTAAATTTTAGTTAAATTTATTTTAGTTTTATCTATCTATATTACCTATACTAGAAGGTTTAAATTTTTTATAGTTATATTTAGAGTAGACTATAATTAGTTTATATTCTTTTTATTATCGGCTAACTTAAACGCGCGTAGGACTAATAAAAATATATTAAATTTATTTTTAACATACTTAGAAATTTTATAGTATATTAATATTTAAAATCTCTTTATAAATTAATATTATTTATAAAATTATATTTATTTTACGTAGTATAGTAAGTGCACTTCTTAAAAAAGGGGTTTAAAAAATTATAATTTAGGATCTCTCTCCGACTAAACGCCTATGCGTAGTATAGACAGATTATATAGTAAATAATAAAGAGAATACTAAAAGAAAGTTAAATAGATATTATAAGTAAACTTAAATTTAAAATTCTACAATAGCTAAATTAGTAAAATATTAATTTAAATAGTTAAGAATATCTATAATAAAAATAAAGAAGAGTAGATAAAAGGAAGACTAAAAGTGCCTAAAAAGAGTCTTTTATATTTTATAGAAAGTTTTTAAAGCGGCTCTACTACTACGCTGCTTTTATTTAGTATTATTACTTATATTATTATTATAAATAAAGTAAGAGCATTAGTAATTAATTGTACGCCGACTTACCTCTACTTTTATTATAATAAATAAATTACTAATAAACTATAAGTTTTATAATTTTTTAATATTCCTTTTTCGACCTAGCCTTACCTGACTTTTTCGACACTGAGTATGAAGGCATACATATACTCCTCCTTTTTCGAAACCCCTTTTAGTCGCCTACACAGCCACCACAGCCACACCCTTTTGTTCGATTAATATACAAATATATATATAATTTTTTAATAAATAACTTATACCCTCTACTTATAAAAAGAACTAATACGGCGTAGATAAGAGACTATCTATAAATAAAAAAAGGGCGGTAGTATAATAAAGTGCTATAGACTTAAGGCTTTAATAGTATTTATTAATAATTATTTAATTTAGATTATATTTACAAATAGAAACTATTTTTTTAATACTTATTTAATATAAATCCCTATTAAATCTCGCGCCTAGTCTAATTTAGTTAAACTAAATATAAATTCTTTTCCCTTAGCTATATTAATTAAATTTTTTTACTTTTCTAATACTAATACTTATAATATTATATTTTAGGGTATATAGGTATATATTCTATTTATAGTACCTATATAGTTTAGTACTTTTTTAGTATTCTTTTATATTAGGCCTATTAGCGCTTAATTTATTTAGGATTTTTTTTTATTTATATACTCTTATATACTTCTACAGTAAAGACTCCTATACGGATCCTTTAAGTAACTAGCGCTAATATAATAGTAGGGTTACTCGGACAAAAACTTTAATAACTTTATTAATACTAGTCCTAATTAGGTAATTATTTTACTAAATTAAAATCTCAGAGTAACTCGCCTAAATAAGCTAAAAAATTACCTAATTAGGCCTAGTATTGCTAAAGTTATTAAAGTTTTAAGAAAAAGCTTAGCATTTTAGATTTACCAGCCTAATCTAAACTACTTATAAAGAATTTTATTTTAAAATTATATACTTTTAGAAATTACTAAGCTACTATTATAAAATACTTTAATTACTTTTATAATTTTTAGTTAAAACTTCTTTAGTAAGTTTATACTAAGACTTATAATAATAGTTTTATTAATAATTTATTAACTAATATATTTAGCACTACCGTTTAGCTTATATATATAAATAAATTATATTTTAATCCTTATACTAAGCTTTTTTTATTTATTTTTTAAAATATAATCTTTTGTGCTAGAGTTTAGTAGTAATATTATTATTTTAAAAAAAATTTATAGTTTTAAGTTTATATTAAATAAATACTTATATAATAAGGTTAAAAAAATTATTATAAATTTTAAAAGTAATATTATCTATAAGTTTTATATATAAACATTTCTACTATAGTTATTCTTAACTAGTACTATTTACTACTTAATAAGCTTTTTTTTAAATATATTAAAAAGATTTTCTAAAATATACTAGTATAGTTTTAGTAATTTTAGTCTTAGTTTTTAGAAAATTATCTAAGTCGCGTATAGAAGAGAATATTATTTATAATATATTTATTTAGTATTAAAATACGAATATTTTACGTATTATAAACTAGAGTAAATAAAATATTTTTAATTTAAATATTTTACTTTTTAGTACTATATATTCTTAGTATTAATATAAAAATATATTAACTAAAAATAAAACTTTTAATATACTAGTAGTATATTTTAACCTAAAGAGTAATAATATAGAAACTTAATTTTTTAATACATTAAGTATAAAGCTATATATATACTCCTCCTTTTTTAAAACCCCTTTTAGTCGCCCTGAGCCACTACAGCCACACTATTTGTTTAATTAGTATACAAATATATATAAATATATATATATAGAAACTTATATTTAATAAATATAAAATTATATATATAAATAAGTATTATAAGTATAAGACTCTATTTTAACGATTTTATATATAATATATTATTTAAGTCTAAGTACTAAAGTCTTACATTATATAAATAAGTTATGAAGGCATACACATACTCCTCCTTTTTTGAAACCCCTTTTGGTTGCCCCGAGCCACCACAGCCACACTATTTGTTCGATTAATATACAAATATAAAAACAAATATATAAATAAGCTTTAAATACTATATTTAAATAGAATTTTTCTATAATACCTATTTTTTTTAGTATAAGGTTTTTTATAAACGTTTTATTTAATCTATTTAAAAAAAATTTAATTATTTAAGTTTTTATACTGGAGATTAAAAAAATTATATTCTAGCCTTAATAATATAAATATTATTAAATTCTTTAAATGAAATATTAAAAAAAATATTAATGTAATATTTATAAAATATATAATAGTACTAATATTAAAAATAGTATTTTTAAAAAGTGTATAAATATTATAATCCTATATAAAAAATATACTATTACTTTTTACTAATTTACTACTTATAATAGATAAAAAATTAATAACTATATATACTATAAACCTAAAGAAGTTTAGCTTCTTAGATTTTTTATTTTATAAGATATTCTTCTTAAGTTATTTCTTTTATTTAAATATATTATAAAGAGCTATAAATTTATTAAATTAAAGATATTTAAAAAGCTTTTTTTAATTTTTTTTAAAAGGCAGCGTAGTCTAACTAGTCTAAATATTTATTTATACTAACTATAGATAGTAGTACTTAGTAAATTTCTAATAATATACTTTAAGTCTATATATATATTAATATAATTTACTTTTACTCTTTTACTATAAACTATTTAATTAGAGAAATAGGCTTTTTTACTAACTATTTTAAAAATTATAAAACTCTTAAAAGCTACCTTGGTAGTTTTATTTTATAATAATATTTAAAAGATTTTTTAATTTTTATTAAAAATAACCTTCTTACCTTATAATATTAATTGTGAGACTTAACTTATAGGTATTTATTTTACTTAGTTAATTATTAATTTTTTACTAATAGTAGTAAAAATGTTAGTAATAGCTGATTTACTTTAAATATTACTAGATTTATATATCTCTACTTTTATATAAACAACTATTTATTTATAATACTATAATATAGAAGTTATTTTCTATATTTTAATTTTTTATATAAATATAGTATTATTATAATATAGTATTTATAGCTACTATATTAATAGTTAAACGCTCTTATTTAAAAAATTAAATAATGTAGTAAGTTAAAATATTCCACTAAATAACGTAATATATTTAAGTAATACTTAAAAGTTTTAATACTATTATTATACTAATTTAGTTTTAAATATTTATTACTTAGTTTACTTTAGTAGTATAATTAGTTAAGTAGGCTTAGTATATAGTAATTTCTATAGTATAGTTATAATTAATTTTTATTATTTTTATTTTAAAAGTTTTATAATATATAAAAATTTTAGTATAAAAAGAGAATTATTAATATTTTTAATATTTTTAAAATTAAAATTAATAAGATCCTAAATACGATAAGTATATATTATACTTTTAAATATATATACTATAATAGCTAGTTCGCGAAATTAGTAAAACTAATAGTATTAGTTAAAAGAAATAAAATAGCTTTAGTTATTATAATATTTAGAAGATTATTAGTTATATCACTTACTAACCGTTTAATAGTTAAAGATATATATTATTATTAGTATATAAATAAAAAAATATTTACTAGATTTATAGAACTAGGAGCTTAAAAAATAGAATTTCTAATAATTAAATACGTATAGAAAATCTTTCTTTAATTTTAAAATACTAGATTTATAACTATAAAAGAAAAATAAGCTATAAATTACTAGTTTTTAAAATTTAAAAAATTAGAACTATTGTATATAAAAGAAAGTACTAAAGAGCTATATTATATATATATATATATATATAATTCTTCGTTTTAAAAAGCTTTATAAACTAGTAACATAAGCTTTAAAATATCTTTTTATAATAATATATTAAAAGTTACTCTTAAGTATAAGTATAAAAGACTTATTAATTTTTTTATATTTTATTTATATTACGTTTTACTCTCTCTACTAATATTATAAACTAATAACGTTATTATAAACTTATTATATAATTTAGAGTAAAATTTCTTTTAATTTTATACTAAGATTTTAAATTATTAATTTTTTTTTTTATAAAAATAAGCCTTTTATATCAAGACTACAAAACTATTAAAAAAAGTCCTTTATCTCTTAAGTAAACTAATAATTAGCTCTTTAATTTTTAAATTAATATATTATTAAATTATATAAAGAGAGGTAAAGTGTAGCGTCGAGACACTAGTCTAAAAAAGGTATAAGTTAAAAAAAGTTTTTTCTCCGGATATAGTTAAAAAAATAAGCGTATATATAATATTACTAAATAAAGTTATATTAAATTACTAAGCTAAATCTAATTAGGCCTAGTTTACTACGCTAGATCTATTTAGATATAGATTTTTATTTTATCTAACTTTAAATAGTAAAATATACCTATAAATATAATATATTATATATAGAAATTTTAGCTTTCTATAGCTCTATATTAATTCCTTAGTAGTATGTTATACTTCTAAAAACTTTATATTTTATTATATAAAGTAAACCCGTTTAAAGAATGCTATAATAACGAAAAGAATTAAACTCCTAATATATAGAAAACCTTAAAAATTTAAAAAAAATTATTATCTTTAAGTATATACCTACTATACTACTTTACTATATTATCTAATAAACCTTTTCCTAAAATAATAAAAATATATAAGTTTATTTAAAGTAAGTTATATATATTTATATATTAATAGATATTTTTTTTTATATACTAATCGAATAAATAGTGTGACTATAGTGACTTAGAGCGACTAGTAAGTTATATATATATCTAACTTATTTAGTCTTATAAAATAAAAAAGAGGTTATATATATTATTATTGGTTTCTGTACTACTAATAGATAAAAAGAAAAAATATCTACTATTTTATTAGTAATACCCACTAAATAAAAATAAAAATATAGAGTTACCTAATTTACGCGCCTTAGTAGATTACTTTAAAGACTATAATATTTAAGTTTTTATTTTAGATTTTATAACCGTACTAATAAATATATTTTATTTTATTAGCTTAAATTTAAAATTATAATTATTTTACGTTTATTTTTAGCTCTTTTAATAACTCTAGGTCTTATAGTTTTTTTTATTAACTATCTACTTTTATATAATCTTTATTTTATTAGTTTAAAATCTATTTATATATAAGAGTATACTAAAGAGGTATATAAAATTAAAATAAATATATTTACAAAAAACTATTTTTTTACTAAAAGTGTATCTACGTATAAATCGGCGTATAATTTATTAATAAATAATATATAAATAGATAGTTCTAATTAATTTTAAATTTTATTTTAGTTTAGAGTATTACTACTAGTATTATATAAAGAGAGGTAAAGTGTAGCGTCGAGACACTAGTCTAAAAAAGGTATAGGCTAAAAAAAGTTATTCCCCCGGATACAGTTATAAAAATAAGCGTGTATAAAAATTTACCACTAGTATAAAAGAGTAATATATAAAAAAATAATTAAAATAAAATTATTTTTAAAAGTTTAATAGTTCTACTAATATTAAATTTGAAAATTTGAAATAATATTTATTTATAGGAAATAATATAAAATATAGTATAATAAAGTCTAATTAAGCTTAGCATATTTATAGTCTTAGTATATAGATATAAACTTAAAACTTTTTTTTCTTAGCTTTACGTATTTATAACTTTTTAACTAGCGTATAAACTTAGCTATAAAATGTATATATATATTAGTAATTACTATATAATATTTATAAAATAAATTCTAGGTATTATTTATTATCTAAATATTTAGTATTTTAAATATAGAGTTAAAAGTCTTAGTTTAAAGATTTTAGACGTTTTTTAATAAATTATATATTTAACTTATTTTTAAAAATCTAAAATACTAAATAGAAGTACATCCCTATAATAAGTTTAAGAATATAATAATTATTAAATTTACTATTATATTAAATAAGTAATAGTTTAAAAAGTTTTTAAATTTTTATTATTTTAAAGTCTTATAACTTTATATAGAGTAAACATAATAAAGTAAATTTATATTATATTTAAGACTTTTTTTTTTAATAAAGCTACGCTTTTAGTATAATACCTATATTTTTAAAAGTAATAACTACTAGTTATTATAGGAGTTCCTGTAAAACGGCTTTATAATATTTTAAGTATAATAAAAAAAATAGTATATAGTTGTATATTATTATATTATATTAAGAATAATTTATTATTATAATAAGTTAAGATAGTAATACGTAAGTAAGTATTACTTTTTAATTTAGTATACGGCGTCTATTTATTAAAAAAAATAGTAGTAATAGCTTATCCTGTTGCTAGTATACTATAAAGTATTAATATACACCAGTGTTCCCGGTACTATATATATATATATAATAATAGAAAAAGTATAACTAGTAGTCTATTATACTAGATAGCTATATTACTATATATACTATATTATACTATATTATATTATAATATAAATTAATAATCTTATAAAAATATTATTTATAATATTTTTTATATATATAAATTTATTTCTATACCTTTTTTTTAAACTAAAGTTACCCTTTTAGCGTAGTACCTATATGTTTTTTTAAAAAAAATAACTACTAATTATTATAAGAATTCCTATAAAACAGTTCTGCGATATTCTAAATATAATAATTAAAAATAAAAATAGTATATAGTTATATATTAACGCGTTACGCTAAGGACGTATTTATTATAGTTAGTTATAATATGTTAAATAGCGTTGCCTACAATAAGTTAAAATATAATCTCTTTTAATCTAATACTAAATATCTATTTAAAAAGAAAAAAAAAGATAGTAGTAATAGCTTACGCTGTTACTAGTATACTATAAAGTATTAATATACGCCAGCGCCCCCCGCTACTATATATATAAAATATAAAAAAGTATAATAACGCAGTCTACTCTACTAAGTAATTATATTAAATTTCTTTAAATATTACTATATATACTATATTATATTATAGATAATAAAGATATATATATACTCTTCCTCTTTTAAAATCTTTTTTAGTCGCCTATATAGCTACTATAGCCATACCCTTTTATTTAATAAATATATATATATATAATACAGAATAATAATCTTATAAAAGTAATAATTATAGCGCCTTTTATATAACTAAATATATCTCTATACTAAAAACCCTTTAACTAAAAATTTTTAAAACGCTTTAAAATACTATAGTAAGTCTTAATCTAAGTAACTAATTAAATAGTATAAAATATATAGTAAAAGTAATTATTCTACACTACACCTTTATAAAGAGGATAGCCTTTATAAAAATAAGTAAGCGTACGCTATACTTATACGGCTATAGCTATAGTAATAGTAATTATTATTAACTTACGTAGTAGACTATATTACTAATAGTAACTTAAATTATATTTAAAAATAGAAATAGTAGCTTTTAGCTATATTAAATATTTAAAATAACCCTAACTATATAGAGTTTAAAAATATAATATTATAATATATAACTATTAATCTAGTAACAGAATAGTTATAAAATATAAAAAATTTAGTAAAGAGGGTACTAGTAATAATATTTTAAAAACCGATTCTAAGGACCAGTCGTAAAATTTAGTCCTAAAGGTAAAAAGAAAAAAGAGCTATATATAAGATAGTAAATATCGAAAAGTAATAAGTACGCCTAGACGACGATCCAGGGGTACGAACGCAGTGAGGGAACTCTGTTGGGTGCTAAACCGTGTACGCAATAATCAAAAGCTGAGAAGATAGTAAATATAATAGATAAATATAAAGATAAATATAATAATAATATATAAAGGGGAGAAAAGGGAGTGTTATAAAATATCTATATTTTTTAAAACCCCTTTTAGTCGCCTACACAGCCACTACAGCCACACCCTTTTATTTTATAAATATATAAATATTTATATATAAAATATCTATAAATAAAGACAAATAAAAGCATGTATATACTCCTCCTTTTTTAAAACCCCTTTTAGTCGCCCCGAGCCACTACAGCTACACTATTTGTTCGATTACTATATAAATATAATAAAGGCATATATATACTCCTCTATTTTAAAATTTCTTTTAGTTATCCAAAGCTACCACAACCACACTTTTTATTTAATTAGTATATAAATATATATATATATAAAATATCTATAAGTATAGATAAAATAATATATTATAGTTAAAATATAGAATATAATAATTTAGATATAAAAAATAGGTAATTAGTACTAAACAGAAATAAAAAAAGTCTCTTTTATATTATAAAATACTTTTTAAAAAGCACTACTACTGTAACCTATTAGATATTTTTATACTACTAATAATAATTTTTTTTAAAAATAGTTCTTTTACTAGATACTTTTAAAAAGCTCTAAAGTATTATAGTAAGTTTTAGTCTATTTAAGTACTTAGGTAGTATATAATAAATAGTAAATTTAATAACTATAAACTACTAATTTTTAATAAAAATAGATAAATATATACTATATTTATATAGCTATTGCTATAGCTACGGCTATAGTAATAATAACTATTACTAACCTATATAGTCACCATAGTAAAGAATTTTAAACAATTTTAAAAAGCTTAAGAATCTTATTATAAATACTAATCTAAACTATATTTATAAGTAATAATAGTAGCTTTTACCTCTACTAAATAACTAAAATAATTCTAACTATACTAAGTTTAAAAATAAAATAGTAATTATTACTCTAATAGTAGTATTACTATAAAATATAAAAAATTTAATAAAAATAGTATTTATAATAATACTTTAAAGACTAGCCTAAAGGTAAAAAGATAAAAAGCTATATATAAGATAGTAATTAATAATAACGAATATAATAGATAATAAATAAGTATAGAAAAGAAGAGAAACGCGTTATAAAATGCCTATAAGTAGAGATAAGATAATATATAAGAGTTTAGATATAAAAGGAAAAAGATAGTTAGTATTAAAAAAGAATAAAAAAAGTTTTTATTTTATTATATACCTATTAATAAGCACTACTATTATTACCTATCGGACCTAATCTACTATAGTTAACCCTAATTATTTTAAACTATATAAAATCCTAAATAACTAATATTTTATTATTATCTAATTAGGTTAGTCTAATTTTAAGTATAGAGTATTTAATAATCGTAATATATTATATTTATATACTAATTAAACAAATAGTGTGGCTGTGGTGGCTCGGGGCGACTAAAAGGGGTTTTAAAAAAGAAGGAGTATATATATACCTTTATTATTGTAATATATTATTAACTATAAATTATAACTAAAATAGTTAATTTTTTAATATATTAGGTATAAAGGTATACATATACTCCTCTATTTTTAAAACCCCTTTTAGTCGCCCCGAACTACTACAGCCACACTCTTTATTCGATTAATATATAAATAAATAAATATATATAATATTTATATTTAAATTTAAATTTATAAAAAATATTAATTATATAAAATATATTACACTATTTTTTTTATTTTTACTATTTTTTATTGTAATAAAATATAACATAATTCTAGTAAGATATTATTAATCTATACTATAAATATTAATATTATTAATATATATAAAATAGTAATATATATATATATCTTATAGCTAATTTTCGACGCTAGTTAAAAAGTTATAAATACGTAAATCTAAGTAATAAAAAGTCTTAATATTAAGTCTCTATAACTAAGACTATAAATACGCTAAGCTTAATTAGACTTTATTATACTCTCTTTTTTAACTTTTTCTATAAATAACTTTTGTTTTAAATTTGTATATTTAATATTAATAGAGTTATTAAACTTTTAAAAACTAGTCTTTTTTAATTACGCTCTTTATATGTCACCCCCCTATAAAAGTAGTTAATCTAATAGGCGTTTAGCTAAAATTAGTACGGTTAATAAATATTTTAATAATAAAAAAACTATACAGATATAATATAGCAGAGTGTATTAAGTAAGTAATAATATAATATAGAGTATAAAATAGTCGAACTTACTTTAAAAACTAAATATTTTATTATAAGTACTAGGAAACTATCTAATAACTCTATTAGTTCTAAAGTTTATATATTTAGTAATTAGATTAACTAACCACATTATATATAATAATAAATAGTAATTACTAATAATTTTAAGAATAATTATAAGTAGTCGCTAATTTATAAATATACAATTAGAGTATAAGTAAAGTATTATTATATTTAGTAAGAGATTATAATCCTTACTAAAAGAATAGAGTATAATTTTTAAAAATTTAAAATTTACACTACTTATATATAATAGTGTATTGGCTATTTAGTATTTATTAAGTTTTTATTATTATATTATACCGCCGATTTATAAAGCTTATAAAGTATACTAATTTATAATATATTAAAAGCTTTTATAGTATTAACTTTATTAGTATATATTTCTATACTTAATAGATACTTTATAACTACCTCTACTATTTATATATAATAGTTATTATTAGGTATACTCTTAGTGGGGTGGCACAGTAGACAAGTTACTAAAAATATTTTAAATTTATAAAATTCTTTAAAGTTTTATTATTATTATTTATATTAGAAATTTAATTTTTTTATTATTATAGTATTCCTTAATACGCCTACTTTACTAGTAAAAAGTAGAATTTTTAAAAGTACAGAATACTACTAAAGAATTAATATAAAACTATAAAAAGCTAAAATCTTTATATAAAATACATTATATTTATAAATATAAATAAAATAATAAAATAAAAATCTATTCCTAAATAGGCCTAGCGTAGTAAACTAGGCCTAATTAAATTATAAACTAGTAATTTAAATATAACTATTTAGTAATATAACTTTTTTAACATATAAAGTATAAAGGTATACATATACTCCTCCTTTTTTAAAACCCCTTTTAATTGCCCCGAGCTACTACAGTTATACTATTTATTTAATTAATATATAAATATATATTAGTTAGAAATTAGAGAAATAGTTATTAGTTTACTTAGGAGATAAAGTACTTTCCTAAAATAATTAGGTAGCCTTAATATAAAAGGCGTTTTTTTTTAAAAAAAAGGGTATATCATTATAAATAGGTATATAAGGCTTAACTATAGTTTTATTTTTAAGAGTAATTATAATTCGTAAAGTTATTATTAGTATACTTATAATAAATATTAACTAATTATACTATATAAGCTATACTACTAAAAATAAATATTACACCAATATTTATAATAGTATTTATATTAGTATTTATATTAATATATTAAATTCTATTATATATATATATATATATATTTATATATTAATCGAACAAAAAGTGTGGCTGTGGTGGCTGAGGGCGACTAAAAGGGGTTTTAAAAAAGGAGGAGTATGTGTATACCTTTATACTTAATATCTTAAAAAAGAAAGAATATTATAATATTATTAATAATATAGTACTATTTAGCCTTAAAAAAAATAAAAGTAATTATAGTTTTATAATAGTAGTATACTAAACTTTATTATATTAAGTTATATATTAAACTATACGTCGTAGATATAAGTTTAAATTTAACTAAAATAAATATATTTTTTTTTATTTTTATATATACTTATTTTTTAACAATATATAAAGAAATAACTTTTTTTAGTTTACTTTTTTTAAACTAGTATATTAACACTATACTTTATCTCTTTTTATATAATAATAAGAAATTATAAAAAAACTAAAAAAATTTTATATATTAAAAATTTAATTATATATTTATTTACACGTTTCTTTCTACTACAGTTATACTATTTATTTATTTATATTATATATATATATATATATATATACTAGTTAAGTAAAAAAGTATAATTATAGTAGTTATAATAATAATAATAATAAAATTTTAAAAAAGAGTATACTTTATTTAAAAAATTTAATTTATATTTATTAAGTATTTTATTATAAAATTATTAAGAGTTTTAAATTTTATTATAATATTATACTTTATATATTTTTTATTTTATTATTTAATCTTATATAAATTTTTAAATAATATATTTTTATAATTTTTTAATTATACTACTCTATAATATAGAAAGTTTTAATTTTTTGGATATATAAAAATATAAAATAATAACTGTTGGAATGGGTTAATACGCTCTTTACAGCCGAAACGATAGTAAGACCTCGGGCTAGGGACAAATGACGAAATTGATGCGCTAACCCCTAATTCGTTTCTCGGCGGCCAACATGCCTGCAACTTTTTTCATTACATATCAACCATTTACGCATTCACCTACATTGCTATACTCACATTCCAATGGTGACCGGCTTAAAGGTATTACCCTTCTGAAAGGTCCTATGCCACCACTAATAATCCATTGCCAGGATGCAGAAACACCGCCGTTAGTCTCTCTGGCCGCCGGCGGCGTAGCAGGCGGCATTGAAGCATTCACCTCGGTAAGCATTAGCGTTAATTGTGAGAATGATCGCTTAGAGTTGATGTCTTCGCATAGTATCCTCTGGAATTTGCGAAGACAAGAGTGCAATTGCGAAGCCAGAAAGGCATCCCGACACCAAATAACCCGTTCCGGGTAGTCACCCAAGTCTATCAGAAAGAGGGCGTAAGAGCTTTGTATAAAGGCTGCGCTGCGCTTGTAGTGGTATGCTTCCATTTCTTTGCCTTTCCATTATCGTCCTTTCAACATTGCCGCAGTTGCCCGTTTTCTGTATTCTGTTGTTCTCTTCGTACACCTTTCCCGGGAACTCGCGCAATATAACCCCACAAACAGGAAGGACACCAACTTATGCTCCAGGGATCCGTGGCGAAAGATGGACTGCGTTTTCTCTTCTTCGATCAGATCAAACATGCATTCGCGGATAAAGAAACCGGAATCCTCTCACCCGGGCGCAACTTGTTGGCTGGCATGACTGCTGGTGTTGTCGCTTCAATAACGGCAGTCACGCCCACTGAACGAATCAAAACAGCGCTCATTGATGACGCTCGTACCGAGAAGAGGTTTCGCTCCGGATGGCATGCGACTGGCGTCATTTGGCAGGAACATGGGCTTTTAGGTATGCTGCGGCATGCAAAAGTACGTGCCAAGCAACTGATGGAGTTCTAGGTTTATATCGCGGTTTTGCCGGGACAACGCTGAAGCAAGCCTCTGCGACCGCCTTCCGCATGGGAACGTACAACATTCTAAAAGACTACGAAACGAAGAAGAATATTCAGCAGAACACCCTGGTCAATTTCGCCAACGGGTCTGTTGCCGGCGTCGTAACGACCCTCGCCACGCAACCTTTTGATGTCATCAAGACAAGAAGTCAGTCGGCGCGAGGCGCGAGTACAGTGGAGGCCGTAAAGAGTATTCTAATAGATTATGGGATTCGAGGCTTTTGGAAAGGAACGACGATGAGATTAGGCAGGACGGTGTTTAGCGGAGGTGTCCTTTTCACGAGCTATGAAGCAGCGGTTAAGCTCATCGAGCCGCTCTACCTTGGTGTGAAACACACGGTAGTAGCCAAAGCCGATTGAAGCCATGTTCGATTGGCTTCCATTGGTCCGGGTTATGGTTATTTCCTTCTTGTATAGTTACCTAATAGACAGGTCGCCATCAGATGACTCACTGTCGTACTCATTGATCACGCTAACGGGCTTCACAAATTTGTCAAGTGGCTTATATTCCAGGAGGCCCAAGCCGAATCCTTTAGGCCCGCCGATCTCAATGCCCTTTGGAGTGGTCCATCGTTCACTCGCTGTGATGCGTATCACTGGCCCGTATCGGTATTCTGGCGTCCCGATTGCCTCGCCGTTCTGCGCATCAATAACCAATATCAAGTCTGACACAATTGCTAACACGTCTTCGTTCTTCTCTTCGCCGGTCTGACTGTCCGCGCCCTCGTGCAGCCGAATTACAGCGATGTTCTCGTTCTTGAACGGGATAGCCGTACGGGTCGTCAGCGATACGGGTCGAATGGAAGCTGTCCGGTTGCCTTGCTAAACGCCTGGGCATTGCCTAAAAACTGATGAACGGGTATTAACCATTCTTCTGTTGGTAGTTGATGCCCGAGGAGGTGATTATGTGCCGTTCTTGTTGAGACCGTAGCACCTGGGGGTTTGAGACACTTACGTATGAAGGAGAGGGGGTTTAGAGACATGTAGACGTGGGAGAGGACTATGATTTGTCGAAAAAACGTGGTTGTGTACCTGGACGGTGTCCTGCCAAATTAGTATGACAGCGGGGACTGCCCAATCAGGCGGGTAAGCGCATGCCCTGTCCCGCCTCTCGCACTTGGCATAGAAAGTTGCCTTACACAGCAGGCGGAAATATCCTCCATGTCAAAGGACGGGCGTGGATGTTTATTGCGGTGCGAGGCAAGTCGAACGCGACCAGGGGAAGAACTGGTGCACACTCCTGTTTGCTAGTAAATGTGGGTAGCATAGATCTCGAGTCCGGCTTTGCGCTGAGATATTAGTCTATAGAGGCACTGAAAATTAATTCAACCATATCAAGTGAAACTCACAAGGCAGGTGAAAACTATTCATCGTGTTGCGAGAGCGATGGATCATTCTGCGGCAAGAGCTTGGAAAAGCCAGATGTGTGTTGAGATCCAGTGTCATCAAAAGGAATACGAATGCTGATGGGACCACATATGGGTATGGGAAGCGGCACCGGCTACGGGTCGTCCTCCCGAGGGAGACGGCGTCGAAGCGCGGCCCCTCTTTGTCTTCAGCCGCTTTAACGGCGTTATTTAGATAGTTACAGTTACTACCCCCTTAGTTTTAGTAGTAGTAAAAGTTAATTTTTGATAGTGTACTATAGAACTATGTAATACTATTAAAATTTTTATAAAAATTAAAATTTTAAATTTCTTCTTACTACTTTTTAAGTCTATCTTTAAACGTTTTTTTAAATATATATAAAAAAAGTTATATTTTAAAAAAAATTATATTATTATTTACACTATTAATACTAAGCCTAATAATTTTAAAAATTACTATATTTTTTATACTATAAAATACGAACTAATATCTATAATAAAAAAATATAATAATAAATCTTTTTAAATTTATTAAAAAAAAACCTATAATAAAAGAGTGTAATTAATTTATTTAGTCTTAATAGAGACTTAGAAATTTTAAAATTATAATAAAATAATTAGTATTAAATACTTTATTTATATTCTTCTATTCTAGCTATCTATTATGTTTTTTAAAAGAAAACTTTTTTTTACTTATTTTTAAATATTTTTTATATTATTAGCTATAGAACTTCTATATATACTAGTAACTTTTATTTTATATTATTTTAATTAAAATTATATATACTCTCTATACTATAGATTATAATTATTAGTATATTTATTTACTTATTAAAAAATTATATTATTTTCTTATTTTAAAATTTTATAATTATTAGTATTCGTATTATTATTATTAATAATAGTAAAATACTTAATTTTATTTATTAATTTCTTTGTATAGTAGTCTAGCTATAGTAATTTTAATATTAATTTTTTATTTAAAAGTATTTCTAAATAGTAGATTTTTAATATACTATTTTAATAAAATATTATAATTTCTTTTTATATATAGTTAATTATATAATTATATTAAATTATTATATTATATTTAAGTATAAACTTTTATAGGTTATTTATAAAAATATATAGTAATATAGTAACTATATTATATATATTTAGTATTTTATACTTTTTTTATTTAGTTTAATTTAAAAACTTTAAGTATATATCATACTTTAGAGTATAGGCTAAAATATGTTTAGTATATATATTTTATTAAAATTTTATTTTTTACTTTTTCGACATATTGAGTATAAAGGCATACACATACTCCTCCTTTTTTAAAACCCCTTTTAGTCGCCTACACAGCCACTACAGCCACACTATTTCTTTAATTAGTATATAAATATAATATATATTTTATTTTTTAATATATTACAAGCGTATACTTTAGTTATAAAATAGTAGTATACTATTATTAATAAATAATACTTTAAACGCTATAACACGTACTATAATTACAGGGGGGTGAAATTGAAAAAAACCAATGAAAAAAAGATATCTTTTTTATAGTTATATAACTCTCTAATTAGTAAGCCTAAAAATATAAAAAAAATACCGTTTTAAAGAAAAAGACTAGCGTATTCTATTTACCTACTTAGCAGCTGCTTACTAAGGGGTTTAGGGGTAGTAAAAAATTAGTAAACCTAGACAATTTTTAGGACCCTACTTTTAGTTAGTATAACTTTTTATTTAAGATATAAAATTAGCTTATTTTTATATATAGTATAACAGATACTATTCTATATTAGTATATAACTTATCTTTATAGTTTAATATATTAATTATATAATTATTAATAAAAGTCAAATGTTCCCATTTATAATAATAAACTAGTAAATAATATATTACTAGTACTTAGTATAGTACCCCTAACATTCTATATATTCTTAATAATAGCTAGGGAGTAAAAAAATATAATTATTAATAACTTTTAACAATTTTATATTCTACTATTTAAAAATAGCTTTTTAATAGCCTCTACACATTTTAAACATAATTCTATACCTAAATTATCTTTTTTATTATTCTTTAGCCTAGATTTTATATAATCCTATATACTTTTTATATACGCTAAATCAGTGTTATAGGCTAGGTAAAATAAAGTATATATTTTAATTATTCTTAAATAAGTCTAAAACGTCCGTTATTATATAAATAATAGTATTAACTTATTAAAATTAGTAATATAAATTAATACTAATATAAAGTTTATAATTATAATATAATATAATAATATAGATATATATTTATATTATTATATTAAAAAAACTGCAAAAAAATCTATAAAGTTACTTACTTTTCTTTATCTTTAATTTAAGTTTAGATATAAGAATTCTTTTTATATAGTCTTTACTAGTAAAAGAAATAGATAAAATAGGTATTTTAGTAAATAGTAAATTACTTCTATTTTTTAACTAAATAGCGTTCTAAATTTAGAACATTAAATTATAACTAATAAAATAATTAATATAATTAATATTAAAAAAATAATACGATAGCGTAAAAATATATAAAAAGTAATATATTTTAAAATATTAAAATATTAAAATAACTTACTTTTTTATTAGGTAATAGCTAGTTTTTATTGTAACGCTAATATTTTACCTTTTTCTATAATACTGCTCTCTAATCTCTCCTATTTATAATATTAACTTATTAAAAATAAAATTTTTTTTAAAATTTATATTTTTAATATTTTTAATATACTTCATAGCGTATATTAATATTTCTTTTTACATTTTCTGTATTAAATAGAGATTTATTTAATTTATTCTAATATTATAACACTTCTGTTTTAAAATACTATTATAATAATATTTTTATAATATTTAGACTATTCTATAATTATTATCTTATTTTTTTATTTTTAAGACTTTTAATGAAGTCTTTATTAATAATTCTTTTAACTCTTTAAATAATCTTAGAAACTCTACTAGTTTTAATTTTATTTATATTATTATTATTATTATTTTATTTTTAATATATTATATAATATTATAAATACTATTAGGATTTTTTTTCAGTAAAAATAATTATTAGAATATAAGTATTTACTTTTAAAAGAAGATTAACTAAAAATTTAAGTTTTATTAAATATCGCGCTATATTAAATAAATAGCAACCTAGATTTATAAATTTAAAAAGATATTATTATATACTATAATATTAATAATATATTACGTAATTATTTATTATATAAGCATGAGCTTAATTTTTATTGTTAATATAATTTTATTATTAGATTACTAATATACTTCTAAACTATGGTCACATGACCTATACTAGGCCTAAAAGGATATAGTTAACATTTTAGTTTAATATATTTACTAACTAAAAAGTTACAGGAACCTAAAAAAGAAGTAAAAAGAATTACTATGTTTAGGTAATTTTAGTTTATTACAGGTAATATATATAACGTAGCTAAAATCCTAGTAATAATCTTTGTGGTTTTCTCTTTAAAACGGTATTATTCACGTATTTTTAGGCTCACTAATTAATTTTATATAAATTTTTAAAAAGGGTATCTTTTTTAATTAGTCTTTTTCAATTTCACCCCCATGTATAATATATTAATTTTTTATAAATATCTACTTAGTATTAATTTATAATAATATATATATAAATATAAGTTATTATATATTTATATTTATATACTAATTAAACAAATAGTGTGGCTGTAGTGGCTCAAGGCGACTAAAAGGGGTTTTAAAAAAAGAGGAGTATATATATACCTTTATAATAAGTTATTCTTTTTCGACATATTAAGTATAAAGGTATATATATACTCCTCCTTTTTTAAAACCCCTTTTAGTCGCCTATACAGCCACTACAGCCACACTTTTTTATTCGATTAATATATAAATATATTATAAGTTATTATATAAAATAATAAATTATACTAAACTATAAATTTATTAAATACTATTAATTAATTATTGCGTATTAATCTTAGCGCTATTTTTTTAATTAAACTTAGTATAGTACTTTTAAAAACTAGTTATTAAATTATATAATATATATAGTACTTTCTATTTTAATTAAATAGTTACTAATAGTAACTCTATTAAATAATAAAAAAACTTTTTTTATTTTATAGAGATTAAAAAAATTTATACTAATTTTATTTACTACAATTAGAGCTTAGTATTATAGTCTTAGAATAGTAGTAGATACATAACTAAGGGGGGCAGTATACGATCGCAGAGTTTGACTCGCTAAAAATACGCAGACTTGATTTGCTTGGTATCTTGGATTTCCCTGCGAGAACGAAGGTTGATTGGTCGATGACCCCGAAGCGCTTCGCTAAAAGTAGGAAAATTCGATTCGGCATAAAACCACCCTTGCCAAAGACATTCGTCGTCTGCCTCTGTTCTGCAGTCTAAGGCGTCGTACCATCATCGTACGGCGGAGCTTCCAGCAAGAACCCCAATTCCAGCCCCATATATCGCGATACGGCGCATCACGAGTGTCCCCAAATCACATGGCGCAGCATCGTGGTCGACAATGTGGTCGGAAGCGCCGCCACCGCACGATCCTTGCCTTCTACACATCATTGGTCCCGCGTAACGATGGACTCCTAGCAAAGCTGACCACTGGGATACTGCATCAACGAAGCTGCTTGTCCCCGGCGGCGACCAGACCCACCGCAACCACTGAAGAAAACGCCTGATATTGGTAGTCGCAAGTCATGCCCCGTCTGCGCGGACTGAGAGGAGCAATGCACCTGGAACCCCGGGAAAGGGTCGCGGCATGTCATCCAGTACCCGCGCTCTACTCTCGCGTAGCGTCTGGTCCATGTTCCACTCAGGGCGAGAAACGTGGGTACCCTGGATGTACCTGGCTGCATCCACTTCGCCATTATGGAGAAGGCCCTGGCCAGCCGAGCTGAGCAGTGGACTGCGCCGTACGTGGAAATGCCTATATCAATACCACCTGTCCTGTGCTCCAGGAACAGGGTGACGCTCCGTCCAAGTCTGGCCTCTGCCTTTGTCTATCGAACAAAAACACCACAGCAATCGCAAGGTGTTTGACGTCGAGGCTTCGTCTCCGCACACATAACTTGTCGGGGTGCACTGCGACACTCCGACAACCGCCATCGTCCAATATGAGGTCTCCTCCGCCCGAGGTCCTCGCCCACTGGCCCAAGCCCAACTATGTCAACCCCGTCACCCGAGGACCAGGTCTCATGATAGTGGAATTGACTCTAGTGCCCGTTGCTCTCATCTGCGTTATCCTGCGCCTCTGGGTTCGGATCGGCTGGCTTCACAAGAGTTGGTGGGACGACTATCTCATGGTAGCCGCGATGGTAAGCGAACAGATCTTGTGGCAAGAGGCGTTGGCTAACAAGAATCAGATATTTTCATGTCTCACCACGGCTTTGGTTATCATGGCAGCCCAGTTGTACGGTTGGAATATACACGCTTGGGATGCAAGCATTCCACTGTTGCAGAACGGTCGAAAGGTTTGCCGTCTTCGCCATTGTCTAGCATTACGCCAACTAACAACTTTCAGGCCTCGCTGGCTGGTCAGACTTTCTTCGTCCTGGCGTCTAGTTTTGTCAAACTCTCTATCTTGGTTTCCTATTTCCGTATCGCACCGAAGAAGTCAACGTTCCGGAAGCTTGTATGGATTACCTTGGGCGTAGTAATGGCGGCTTTTCTGACCTTCCTCATCGCCTTGTGGCTGCAGTGCATGTAAGGATCCCCTGCACATCTGTTTTGGAGATGCTGACTAGTAGCAAGTCCGATATCCAGCTATTGGAACCTGCTCGCCAGGAAGGGCGATTGCATTCCCGAAGGCCCGCCCTTGATTGTCCAGACCGTGGTCAATGTCGTTACCGACTTCATGATCTACGCTCTTCCGATACCTACTTTGTTCAGCTTGTCCCTTCCGATGGTACAACGCATCGGCCTCGTCATCCTCTTCGGCGTCGGCGGCGTTATTGTTGTTGCGGGTAGCTTCCGTGCCTACTGGGTGCACTATGTCTTGTACGAGACATACGACGCGACCTGGTATGGTTACGAAGTTTGGTTATGGACTGCCATTGAGACGAACGTCGGGGTGATCTGTGGTTGCATTCCTGCGTTAAAGGCTTTGCTCTTCCCCGCGAAGGCTCGAGCTAACGCCTCCAAGTATGCCAACGGCTCGACGCATAGCCGCAGGAAGGAGAAGGTGACGCCCGTGCTCGATCAAGTAGAGATGGATACCCGAAAGTTGACCGAGACCGACTCAAGGCCAGGCACTGCTCCTGCACATGTGCACGTCAGTCATGGCTTGCGACCGATGAGCGGAGACACGGACAAGAGTCGCTTCGATTCGGATATAGAGCAACAGAAGACGTACATGTACTGAACCTTGGCTCGCTGCCCTTTCTTTCCTTGTCTTGCACTGATTTGCGCCCATACCGCGCCTACTGTAGACAGTAGATTCCCAATCGGATCGCTCCTGCTCACAATCTCTTCCCCTCAACCGTTCAAAGTCAGCCACCGTGGCGTGTTTGCTTTTCGGGGTGCAGTATTAGCGAAGGTGTCTGGCGCGGTAGTGAATCCAACTCATGTCGACTACGCTTCATGTCGCTCATGAATCGCGTTTGGTGGCGCCCAACGTTGACAAGTGCAGCTTCCCCTTCATGTCGCAACACGTCAGGCACGGCCTTATCCCGACTTGGAAGCATCCAGCGACGGGCACGCTTCTTGATGACGGACTGTGCAGCTTGGCGTCTTCTCCGGTCAGTCTGTTTAAACACCACGACGGCCAGTCTCGTCCATCATGGTCCGACCGCCTTCGACCTTTCGCTGTCGCTTCTTGACCCGTCGCGCGTCTGTGCTCCCATGATGTCGTTTCGCACGACTTGGACATGTCCTTGCCGTCTCGTCTGGCGGTCGCCATTTGGGTCGTAACGATCAAGGTCACCGAGCGAAGCTGCTGTGTTGGCATTCAGCTGCGCTGGCCCGTGGCTTAGCACTCGCCCGTGGCGACCGCAGAACAGCCATTGCGGCGTCGTGAACGTGCGACACACCCATCTCGAACATGTCATGCACGCTGCACGACTGGTTTCCAATGCTTGCGCCTCGAGGGGCATGCGACGCATATCAAGGGCCAGGAACCACCCGAGCTCCTGGGGAGCGTGGAGCCGAAACGTAGCGCTGGGTTTGGGGCTTGGGGGGCGCGCCTCGGCAAAGAATGCGTGCATCATGACATCTGTTGTACAGCTGTACACCGCATATCCATCTCGGTCGCTTCGCTAGACTGTGTCGGTGCCAGCGCTTGTTCGCCCAGCCAAAAAGTAACTGCTCGGATCACGAATTGTGGAGAGCCTCGGTTTCCCTGGATACCGTTATGAGCAGGGGGATTGTTGTTTCGGAATCGATTTTGACGCTTTTTGCAGCAGCTCCGGGGCCATCGAACGTCATGATCGGAGCCCAAAGGTTCTGTGCACGAGCAGCCGCCGTCTCCGTCTTCCCACACGGTACCTTTACTGCCCTGTTGCCGTCCAAGAGAGGCTCAAAATCCGAGAAATGGCGCCGAGACGGCAACCTGCCTGCCAGTTAGCGCTCCTCAATCGAATCATTGCCAACGCACCGTGCAGCCAAAGGCCAGTTCACCCCCAAAAGCAGATACGCAGGGTCGTTGAACCATGCAGGCAACTGCAGTATAAGCTCCAGGTACGTCGCTGCGTCACTTATGCTCCCAATCCGAACCCATCCAAGATGGGATACTACTCCAAGTACACGCCTGTACTACCCATACTCGCATATCTCTGGTTGACGGCT
Organism: Pleoardoris graminearum; assembly: GCA_030770415.1. Taxonomy (NCBI): domain Eukaryota; kingdom Fungi; phylum Ascomycota; class Dothideomycetes; order Pleosporales; family Didymosphaeriaceae; genus Pleoardoris; species Pleoardoris graminearum. The sequence continues at coordinate 29,230 of JASEKS010000305.1, forward strand.
TCAGCTTTGCCTACGAAGCCGCCAAAAGCACCCGTTTGTATCATAGGCGCGGGACCAGCAGGATTGACGGCGGCCGCAAGACTTGAAGCAAAAGGCATCGAATCCGTCATTTTTGAAAGACAAGCTGCAATCGGCGGCAAATGTCAGTCGTACTACGATGAACAGTGAGTGTTACACACGACGTTGAGGTGAAGCGCCTTAGCCGCGGCTGACCACCTTCCCAGAGGAATATTCCACCCACTTGGTGCCGCCTTCTTTTCGAACGCGACGTATCCCGAAACACTCAAAGTAATCGACGAATCGGGCGTCAAAATCGAAGAATTTGCACTCGCCGGTGCACGCGCACAGTTCCGATTTAACATTACGACCGGCGCTACAGAACCCGTACCTGCACTCTCCACACAAGCGTTGCAACTTGTTGCCTCTGAAATACAGCGATACATTCAGCTTTGGACTCGGGTATTTGCACCCATCAGCACCACAAGCTACAAGGTACGCGAGAAAAAATGACGGCATCCTGCATAGAAGGCTAATGCCGGAACAGAAAGGTGTGCCCGACTGCCTAACCGTTTCCGGAGAGGAATGGTTCAAAACGAACAACTTCACGATTCTTCCACAGTTGCTCGTAAATCCTCTCGCCCTTTACGGATACGGTGACATCAGAGTCGTTCCAGCTGTAAGCTTCGGTCAAGATACGGAGGTCTCGTGTTGTTACTGACAATGAGCAGTTGTACGTCCTACAATACTTCACGCCTGACATACTTACCGCATTCGTGGGCCAGCACAACGTGTATTATACCGATTTCCATAAAATCTGGGTGGAATGGCTAAAGAAGAAGGATTGCAAAGCCAAGATCAACCTTTCGCATGAAGTTCGCTGCATCGATAGATCGGGAAAGAACCCTGTGGTCAAGTACACAGCACCTAAACCTTACAGCAATTTTTATCGATGGGGTAAGCAAGAATGTGATTCGCTGATTTTTGCTTTCCCGCCAATCATCGAAAACCTAGAAAGAGCTGGATTGGACTTGACCGAAGAAGAATACGATGTGTTCTCGGAAGTGGGCTTTCACAACTACTTCTCTTCTGCAGTAGAATTCGGGCTCCCCTTTGGAGTGTCCTACATTGCGAACAGCTCCAACTCGAGTGTTCCTCCGCCCGATATTGGAGAGCCGGTTGCGCTGCTGCGTCTCAGTGCCGAGTCCAACATATCCACTTCTTGGTCCTGGGGTCCGGACAACGAATACGAGTCGGAAGCCTCCGCTCGCCAACTTTTGCAGACGACTCTATCGAAGATCAACAAAGATCCCAGAAATCTAACAGCTCAAGCCCGGCCGTTGAGTTCGGACGATATCCGCGCGTTCAGAAAGTGGGATTACTTCCCGCACTTCGGCAGCAAAGCGCTCCGCAATGGAGCGTACGGCTACCTGAACCGAATCCAGGGTTGTAACAAGAGCTTCTGGGCGAGTGGGCTCAACGGCATGGAGATCGTCGAATGGGCCATACGAGCTGGCCAAGACGTTGTCGACACGTACTACTAGCGCATGTTGCGTTGCATAATCCATAAGAAACGGAACATGATGGAATGGGTGGGGATCTGCATTACTTCCTCGCGGCTTGAATATTCTGGGGAAAGTACAAGGACGATGCAAAATTGGGTGGGGGTCTGCTTTTTTCACGAGTTTCGTTCCCGCGCATTGCGCTGATGACTTTCCGCATAGAGATGATACCTTGGATGACTGCGCCTTCGTTGAGCGTGGCGTCATGATCACGTCCGTTACGACTAGCATGGGCTGGGTTGGGATGGATATACGGTTATGACGACGCCTTTTGGGCTTTAATGATAATGGTTTGTAGCATAGTGTAGATAGCTTAGTGTTGTGTAGATATTGCCGATATTGCTTGGTTGCTTGATGATCAGTATGCCCTCTTGCGCTTGGCACCGTGCACCATCGACTCTATGACAGTCTGCGTTGTCGGCAACAGCACCGGAGCTGTTCCCCTCACGTGTTTCCAAACAACCTTGGAATGGATGCGTGGCTCGTGGGCTGTGCTCAGGCAATGCGTCCCTGGGACGACGCCGACTTCCATGACGCAAAATTTTCGCTGTATTGTGACCAGGCAGGAAGCAGGAGAGCCTCTTGGACATGTGCATTGGCGACCTGGGCGTAGGCGAGTAGGATACGCACAGCCACGTCGCCACAGCTACGCCACAGTCTCGGTAAGCGCCGATATGGATCAGGATCATGCGGGGCTTTTGTGGCTTAGGGCTGCTAGGATTCTTTGGTGAGAACTTATGGCTGTCGGACAGGACAATGGAGAGTACGATTTTCGGGACTCTGGTACATGCCCAGGTGGACATGAGAGAATGAATGACTGCGAAGCAATCGACGTATTCGTCTAAGAACTCTTGCTTGGACGTCTTGCAGGATGAAACACCTACTAATGGAGTTTTTGGGAGGCATTCACGACTTGTGTTCACCGTATGCACTTTTAAGGTATCTAGCAACGTTGCTGTTCCAGAACACCAAAAGTACGAGAGAAGGGCGACGGCACTTTGGGGGTTGCAAAGAGTCTTCTGTGTACAATGCTCGTCTACGTGGCCATCATAACGGATGCTTTGCAAGTGAACAGTTACTACCGAGATATTGGATCCAGTTCTTCTACCCGTGGGCAGGAAGCCCGAGGAATATCTTCTTTCAGGTGAAGTGAAAAGAGCGAGAGCAGCTCCCCGCAGAGTTGTCCATCCCGGAATAACACATGTACCTACCGCCATCGCAAGCCATAAAGCACTCATCTAACCCTGCCACTTGATCTTCTTCTCGCGAAACATGCTCACCATGCCGATAGGCAACAGTCCGGGGTCTACGATGTTCAAGCCTCCGAACCTCTCGCACATCTCCGGTCCATACATTTGCGTGACCCACCTCCAGTACGGCTCCATGCCAGGCAAATAGCTCGTGATACCTTTCAAATTGCTCTGTCCGTTCAGCTGCTCCACGGCTTGCTTGACCTGGACGCTGACATCGATCGACTCCTCTTTGGGGTGCCTCATCAAGCTTCGATACGTACGTACGATGTCCGCCTTGCCAAAGGGAGCGTACTGTTCGCGGTAGGCGACGTATTCTTCAAAGGGAAAGAAAGTATCAGCATCGTAAGCTGGTCGAAAGTCGGGGTCTTTCATGCCGTCGCGATTCCTGCCAATGTCACCGCGGTCGAAAGACGACTTCGCGTCATTATAGTCCTTGCGCTCCTTCTTCTCGTACTCCTCGACGAAGTCATAAGGGTTCTCCTTGACGGACTCGCGAATCTGCAGCAGACCGACAAACGGTGATTTGAGGTCCAATCCGCCCAGCTCGACTGGGAAGAATAGAAATCCCTCGGGGACGTCCTTCACCTGGAAGCGCTCTTCGATGGTTTGCTTCAGGAATTGAACAACGTTTCCACCATCAAAGATCTTCTCTTGGATGCGGCGGTGCGTCGCTAGCATCTTGTCTACGTGCTCGCGACCGAAGCAATTCGCTGGCTTCCCGAAGTTGGAGCTGAAAAAGGTAGCGGCATATGTATTCCATGCTTGGATCCAGCCAATGACGCTCTTCGTCTTTCCTTGCAGTTGCCCACGAAGCTCTTCGATATGACCCGACACCATTTTCTCGTCGATCTCGAAGCGGCCAGTGGCGCCATCAAGGTAGAGAAAGCCCCAGCGGATTTCCCCAGCGGGGAGACGTTCATCCATATCTATATCAGGAGACTGATGTCGAGCTTTGTCACCAAAGATGCGAACACTGCCCGTCTTCACATCGTCGATCTAACCAGTTAGTGAATGTACGAAGTAGCATCCGATGTCCAAGGGTACATACCTCCACATGCATGGCAGTAGTAAATTCCTGTACGCTGGCCCATGCCTTCGCGCACTTCTCATAGTCCTTCGACCAAAACCAGATGTCGTCGTAAAGGCGATAAAGCATTTCGCCCTCGGTAGCCTGGTTGACGGCAAAGTCAAGACAAGCAAACACTACCTCACCAAACACATCGCTCAGAGTGTGTGAGCCGGGCGTGCCGCGACGACGCAGGCGTGCGGACGAGGACGGATCGTCAGCAAATTTCAGTGGAGCTTGAAGGAATGTTTTGAAGAACGTTCGCCACTTGTCAGAAACGCCAAAGAACTTGAGTACAGTAAGTATCGTCTCGTGTGGCAAAAGAGGGTTCCACGACTCGAATACAGAACGGAAAACGGTGAGTTCGCCATTCAATTGACTGTTGAGGACGATTTCGGTTGCTACAATATGAAGTAACTTCTGTTTGGCCTTCATCGGATTCTTGTTAGTGTAGTCATCCTCATCTTCATCGTCCTCGTCGTCTTGGTCTATTTCTTTGTCAGCTAAACTTGTGATAATAGAATCAGTAAAAGTACAGGCTTGAGAATGGTGGGCGGTTAATGAAGGAAGGATCATGACAGAGGCACTCAAACTTCCAAAGGATATGCGCTGTGCCCGAGTGGTACGTACCGAAGTCAATTGCGTCGTGTATGGCATCTGGAGCTGCTTTGCGGGCAGCCATCGATGCCATTTGCATACGCGGCGCCTGACCACTAGTAGATTTACGGGCTGTCTGCTTGCGAGCCAACGCCAACGAGCGACTCTGAACAGGCCTCTGAACGTAGCTTTCAAATTCAGCCTCTTCCTCCCCCTCCTGCGTCTCGACATTTTGTTGCTCATAGTCGAGTAGCTGGTGGGAAAAATAGAATTTACGGTGTGTGTCCGACCGCTTGCTGTGAAGGTTTAGATATTTCTGGGTACTATTGGCGCCCAGATAGTACTCTCGACGCAGGCGATCAGTCTTGGGGACGGTAGCTTCGTTGGTCTTCCAAGCTTCTTTACGAAAAGCACCGAAGGCGTGTTTGAAGAGAACCGACCATTTGACGCCGATATAATGTAGGAAAATAGCCTGTAGGAGGTCTTCATGCATCTGGATGCTGTAGCCGCCATTGACGTTCCTCCGTTCCTCAAGCGGAACGTGATCGCCCCACGACCAACGACTGAGGACGGCCATGCGCATGTTGAGCACATCTGCAATCTCGCCCAGAATGACATCGTTCCCTAAGAAGTCTTTAAGAACTTCGCGCTTTTCATTCGAAAGAAGATCAGAAGCTTGAAGACCCCGGACGACCCATTTCAAAGTGGGAACGTTGAATTGCTGTGAGCTGCTGAAGCTGCTCTCGAAGGCGGAAACTTTCCGGCGCAGTGCGGTTAGCGCAGCGGTCACGTCAGAGTCTGTGTCGACATCTTCCCCAACCGTACAGAAAAGGCGACCAAGGTAGTCCGCCAGGCCTTCCTGGTTGACCTCAACGGGTTCGAAGACCACCTTCTCCCACTTGGCACGGGCTTCAAGCTTCTTTGCTCCAGGCAGCTCTTCGAAACTGTCACCCGAATCAGGGTCGCCCTCGGCAATAGCGGACTTTTCTGATGATAGCCATTCGGTGACAAGCCGTCCATAAAGATCTGCATGCACATAAATCAGAATATAAGCCATGGTAAATAGTAGGGCAATGGAGAAAGGGAGCTACAGACCAGCATATTGGTACTTTGCGGACTGGACGGAGAGATACTGAAAGATCATTTTCTCCCAGTTCGCGAGGACTTTAGGGGAGACAGATGGGTCGTATCGAGCCTGTTCCAGGAAGCGGTCCAGATTCTTCAAATCCGTTTCCAGGCGGCGATTGCTGGTCGAACCTACTACGACGCGGCCGCGAGTGCCGCCTTTGGACGGGACCGTAACGACCCCAAGGCAAGACTTGATGCCATCGACGAGGACAAACAGCCGCTCTAGGTGGTCAGGTATCTTGGAGGACGCGTCGAGCAGCTGCTGGTATTGTTCCTCGAAAGCATGGCGCTGCTCGGCTAGCTCCTCCAACTTTGTCGTGGTGATGTCTTGCAAGGTCTTGGAGAAGACGCTGCCCGAAGACGCCATTGTTCTGGGGAACTCGGGAAAGCTAGTGAAACAGTTACAGTTGTAGTAGAGATAGCGTTACTGAAGGCATGCGTGTTCGGCGAGGGAATCGGAGAGTGTGACTGAAAGACACGGACTGGAATGAAGGTGCCTCTTATGCGTCAAAGTGGCTACTGACTTCTAAGGCGGGGTAATGCGACAATAAAGTGACGAGAGCGAGTCATAGCCTGCACAAGATATATGGAAAGTGCAATTTGCATCTCTCCTGTGGTGTAAACCGCAATCAGGCAACGCTTGGCGGGCGGCCTCATGCAGCTTCCATGGACTTGTCGATGCATTGCCGCATGACTGCATACCGGATCACTTCTCGTACGAACTGGCCACTTACGGTTGAAGTTTATATACCGATTCGACGTTGCTAAAAATGGAGTTGTGCAAGTGTAAATGATAGACCTCGGGAGTCGTCACAGCACGTGGGTAGGTTAAGGATTGGTCCGCTTATTCATCACGTACCGCATACCTTTCGCAGCCACCGATCGCAGTATTGTTTGATAGGCCTTGTTGGGCCTTAAGTACCGTTGCAGGCGCATTGCGATGGAATGTGTTAGGAACATTGTCGAGGTGGTGCCCTTCTGTAATGCCATATTGCCCAAATCGGAAGACACTGGTCCCTTTACAGTTTAGCGGTATACCTCAGATTTTCGCTCCGCATGAAACGAGTGTTGCATCCGCGAATCTTCTTCCCGACATTTCCTTATCACCTTCGCCTTGACAAACGGTTCTGCTATTCAATTGACCAACCGGAGAATCATTGCCGGCGTGGTGCAGTCCCGTTCTAAGAAGCCCGGGCACCCGTGTCACACCAGAATAGGCAAACAACGACCGACTGTACTCACATTTGGCTCGCTGTCATTCGGGTCATTCGAAGGCCGCCAACTCACCTACTATCTCTATCTACCCTCATCATGGCTACGAGCACACTCCAAACGAAATCACTCAGCTCAGATAAATTTGTGGAAAGCTGCGGGGCAATCCTCTTCGACCTAGCAGACCTTTCCGATATCAAAGTCTGCCTGGTCCAGCACAGGGATTGCGGAGAATGGCATCTTGCGAAAGGTCGCCGCAACCAAGGCGAGGCTCGAAAAGAAGCCGCCATTCGCGAAGTCATGGAGGAAACCGGATTCCGCTGCAAATTATTACCAGTCACTATGCCCACCAGAGCGACGCCAGCGGATGCTCACGCAGATGTTCACGATAAACCGCTTGTGTGTGAGAAGCTCACAGAGCCCTTCATGTGCCATATCCGAACACCGAAAAATGGCAAGGGCACGAAGATTATATGGTGGTTTATCGCGGTCCTGGAAAAGGATGGAGACGAGGGTAAGCTACCAGGGGAAGACAAATGGTTCCCTGTATTTTTGCCGTGGCACAGCGCCCTTAACACTCTTACATTCCAGAACGATCGAGAACTATTACAGAAGGCTTTGCAATTGCTGCAGGATACCTTTCGGAATATCGAACCTCTAAATACAGAAACACAGGACATTCCACTTGCAGAAAGTACGACCAATTCCAATTCCAACGTACAGTCAGCATCAGGAGAGCCCGTTTCGAAGAAGGCTGCCAAGAAGCGTCTAAAGGCTGTAAAGTCTGCAAAAGCTGCGAGAACCCTGCAAAGAGAGAGACCACAGGAAGTGCAAAGCAAGAGCACTCCGATCAAAGTAGAAGAGGCGCTGGAGCCGAATGGTGGTGAGACAAGGGGCAGAGAAAGAGCCCAACAACAAGAAGCCAAAAGGCTCAGGAAGAAGGCTCGACGTCATCAGAGGGCAGAGAGGAAAGCGGCCAAGAGGAAAGCAGCCGAAGAGCAAGGCTTGCCGCACCAAGAGTCCCTAAGTCTTCAGGGACAGCAACTTCGCCACTCCGTGGAGCCAAGGCCCGAGCAGGTAGCGGTGGAGAACGCACTCAACGAGTTGGGTACCAGCCCAGCACCTCAATTCCAGTCGTAGACAACGACCTCTCAACTTCATGGACTGGCAACGAACTAGATCCAAACCTTGAAACTACACACAATGCGGGGTCGAATACTTCTGAAACGCCCGAGGAGCCCGCAGGGCGCAGAAAGTCGGCTAGGCTTCTTGCGAAGCAACCCATGCGCTATTGAAACTATGAAATCATAGCGAGCACCCCGCACGAACACCTATCCGGTCCGTACAGCATAATCTAATCTTCCTTGGCCAACCACTTCTTAGACGCCTCATACACCTTTGGGAATGCCGGATCAAGCGCCATATACCGTTGGAAAATAACCTCATCCAAGCGCTCGAAAAACTTCAGGATCGTCACGAAGATAACGTCCGCATACGAAACTCGGTATTTGTCAGCGGGTCCGGCTTCGGCACATACCATTGTCGACTACGACTTACCAGTGTCGCCCAGGAAGAATGGGCCGCCCTTTTCCCTCAGCAGATTCCCGATGTCCTTCGCGACGGGTTTCACTTCCTCCCACTGCTCGTCCGTGGCGCCCTTCTCCAGCTGGTCCAACGGCTTGCCGAAACTCTGCTCGCGCGTTCGATAGAAGTAATCAGCGGAAACCTTGTTCAGCAAAATACGCGGTACTTTGGGAATGAGATGGGGCACAAGCGGCTTGATGATGGGCATCTCGCGCAACTTGGACACGATAGGGTCGTCAAGGTGGAGCGACGGTGTGGGATACCGCTTCTCGAGCTCTTGAACGATCTTCCAACTGTCCATCGCGTAGGTGCCATCGGCGAAGCGGATGGCGGGGCTACTGTAATCCGTGAAGTAGCCTGGATCATTGGGATTATTGGGGGGAATGCCCCTTCATCTGGTGTTAGAAGGCTTGGAGTTTATTCAGGCAGGTGGCGTCGCATACAAGCCTTTGAGGGTCGCCGCAAGGTCCGGGTATTCAATCCACTCCGTCTTGTAGTCGATGCCCTTCATGTTCAACACCATGCGTACTTTTTGGGCAGTTTAGCGGAGTCGGACCATTCAATGCATGTGCACTTACCCTTCCACGGATTGAAGGACCATCCTTTCGAAGGAGGCTTGCTGGGGATGTCGTAGAGGACAACTTGCTCAGACATGTTTGCGGATACGACTCGTGATCAAAGTTGAAGTTTATGGGTGCAAAACAGGTGCTTATGTACGAATATACATCGTACGTAAACTCGGCGATATTTGTCATCATGTAGGTGATCTCACGATGTGGAGTACCTAGACCGTAACCCCATGCAGTAAGACCGGTGGGTCCCGTCCGAACACGCTATGCCCGCGGCCGCAACCTGACACGATACCACGACAACGAGAACGTCCTATGCTAGGCATTTTCTGGCTCCAGTAATGCAGCAGGGTGTTTGCTGGGACACCATAACGATCGTACACCACCAGCGACGACTAGTTAGGTGCAATGAACTCGCTCCTCGTATTCTGATGCTTACACGGTCCTTATCCGGACGGATATTAAGACACAAACTGTTGGGCTTACTCAAATAGGTGCCCCTCGTTCGTTTCTTCCGATGCGGCATTCAACGTTTTGCTGTTCCAACGCCTGCTCCTCCGAACCGTTAGGTTCACTATCCGCGGCCGGCCTTAGGGCTACCTGCACAGCACCACGGTGTTTGCTGATGCTGTACAACCCCTCATTTACCGATAACGACCTAATGAGGTACTCCAAAACAACATATAGTTAGTGAATACGACAGTAAGACCTGTTGTTAACGAGGGGTTTGCCTATCATTGCCGATGCTGGAATACACTGTCCGCGGCCGATATACTCCACGGCTCCTTGAGTGTTCGTGCAAATGTTCGTACCATTCCAATCGGCCGCGGTGTTAATAGAAGTGCTTGGAGACCCAGCGTTGTGAGTGCCAATGGAAGAACGGAAGAGTGTGTGGGATACTCAGGCACTGTTGCCGATGGCCTTTGCTATCGATGCTCACCGCTTCGGTGAAGCACAGCATTATGCATACTAACGTACACAACAAAGCGAAAGAGATACTTACATTAACAGAAGTCGCCCTTCATTGAAAACTCACAGGCTGTAGCGAATGTTGCAATCAAAAGCCAATAACCGCATAGGCAGCACTTGTCTTGACGGTTGAGACCAATTTTAAGGATGCGTGAATATCGAGATATTTTTCACTTCGAGGCTGTGAACCGGGAAATCTATTTCTCCTTGTCGCCGCCGCGGTGACAGTCATCCGTGCACGCCCGCGCTTAGGTAGCCATCAGGGTGCTGAACTGCCCACCAAAGTACAAAAGCATTTCTGCACGTGCCATAATCCTTCTCACTATTCCTACCGATTATCGTCTGCTACTATCGTGCTCCAAGCTACCAAAGTCAATTCATCATGTCTCACGACTCCGTCTGGTACTCCTGCCCGCGCACCTACGGAAAAGGCTCGCGAAGCTGGTAAGCTCGCTCTATTCTCACCCATAGAGTCCCTTGAGTATCTCAGCGCCATTTCGAGTACATGGATACTGAAGTTGATATGTAGTGTCGTCACCGGTGAGAAGAAGCGGGCCGGACTGATTCGCAAATACGGACTCAACATGAGCCGGCAGGCGTTCCGAGAGAAGGCAGCGGATATCGGCTTCGTAAAGGTTCGTAACCTCTTGACAAATTGTTTGGGAGATACTAACGAGATGCAGTATCGTTGAATGTAGGCAATAGAGTCGGTCGGTGTTGGGATCGGTGGAACTGCATCAGGAGGGATAACCGGATTCGTCAGCTGTAAAAGTCCAAGCAACATCACCGGCGTTTTATGTCGTTGGCTTGCTGAAAGGAGATAAAGTGGTGTCACAGATCCGGTCTACTGTCCTCCTGTACTGATTTGAGCAACCACCAGTCCACATATACTCAGGTCCATGACTCCTTTCGCTACCTGCATTCCAGCACCGTACTTCGCAGAGAAAAATGATGTTGAAGGAAGCAATCAAATTTCCATCTGATTGCCTAGTCCGATGCCCCACAAAGGCTCAACCCGTTGGACCAACCGTCAGTTGTCACACAAGAGCGATATCAGTCAATTGCGCCTCGTCGAGAGCTTCGCCATGCATTATCCCATGAACCTAGCAATCGCCAACCAAAGAGTACCTCGACTGACCCTCAACACTGTCTGCTTCCCGCCGGACGACGTACGGGCACTCGGCTCCTTTCACAATGATAACTTCGTCTCCCTTTCGCGTCATGGCTAGCACAAGAGCGAACCGTCCACAGGCAATCACCGCAAAGCGCCAGCCATCTGTGACACGTAAAAACACAGTCAAGCACTCTGCAAAAGTCTGCAGATGCTCTTGCAGATGCTCTGAATTGTCGTCATTGTTTTCTAGGTCGACCTGTGCTCTTGCAGTGTCCCATATTGGACCGTGAAGGTCTTGTGTAGAGATCAAGATTCAAAAGGCCAAGAATGTCCAGTAGAATCGCAAATGGTCCTGTTGAGATGTAGAAATTAGTTTTCCGGTCTTGATCCATTCCGGTATTAGTGTGCGCCAGAGCTCATCCGCGAGGTTGGACACTGGCGGCACGTATCTGGCGTCCTCGTCTGCTGATGTCACATACTGTGGGACTTGAGGGGAGTCGCGATGGCTTGCAAGCTCAAAAACTTGGCTTAACCATGAAATCCAGACCTCCTTGAACCCTTCTCTTCCCCCAGCTTCTAACTGCCTCTCTTTGTCCCATGCTGGGCGAAGAGTCGTGTAGGAGACGACGCCGTCGACGAGGTGTCCTCTTAGCAGTAGTATTTTGGATTCGAGCAATGATGGAAATACCGAAGTTCCGTGACACAGATATGGGCCTCCGGCTTTATAGTCACGATCGGAACCAGGAGGGTGGAGATGGAAAGGCCAGGGTCGTGGGCCTTTGCAGGAGAAGTCTGGGACCCAAGATGGCAGAAAACTCGTCCGTGGCTCTGTGCTACCAGCGAATGAGAGGATCATAAAGTGAGCATCTAGAATAAGGGCTCCAAACGTGGCTTCGATGTAAACGTCCCGCGTGGAGCTCCGATAGTCGGGTTTAAAGAGAAATGTCGGCTGTTCATGCTGTTGGGAACGCGCAGACATGATAATGTCAAAGAGTCCAAACATTCCAAAAATTTTGTCCCTGGGGTCCGAAGCTCGAAAAATGATGCTATATCCAAGGAGAAAGGTCAAGTCTAGACTCTGATTGAGCATTGGGTTGCTGATCCAGGAAATCGTGGTCATCGCCACGATTCCATTAAGAGGGTCGTCCATATGGGCGGAGCCGTAGAGGAGGTCTTTGATGGTAAAGTTCGTTTCGCTCAACCCATCGCCTAAGGCCACGAGTTCGGCCCACTCAAGTTGCTGATTGCCACAGCGAACAAATACATGTTCTGAGACTGCAACTTCTTGAATGATCCATATGCGTCGAAGCCATGGCAACGAGAAGAAATCATTTGGTGCTGCCCAGATAGCATCGTCTTTGGTGATTTCTAGTCGTTGACACACCGTCTCCGCGGCTTCCAGACCATATAAGACTATGTCGCCCACGTCATCGGAATTCGACAAGTCAGGTAAGACCTTCAGAATCGAGGGTATAAAGCGTATGGCGGTGGTGATTGCTGGAGCCGCATTTCCAAGCCAAACCATCGTCTGTTAAGCACTGGCGTACACCTCGCATTCTGCGTACCTGTTTGATCTCCTCCGAACTGTCGCCTTGATTGATGCATATGGCATCAACCCAAACGCACTGAGTCCGATCTGGCTGTCGAAGGGCTTTGATAGCTTCATAAGCGTTGTGAGTTACGTAGGGCCGACTACTATTTACTAGAAGCTCTCTTGTGCATGACTGGTTGTCCCATGTGTATGATATTGCTGTATAGCCCTGTTCGGTATCACGAGGGTGCTCTTTGCACAGAGTGGCCAGTTGTTCGCTCGCATCTGTTGCTGGAAGGATGTGGAGAAGCCTGATAGAGTCGTCCGACTCAAGCGGGATGTAGGTGAAATCGGATTGTGGAGTGGCCATCTCTACAGCACCATGTCTAACAATCGTATATTTAGACTCTGACTATCGACTATCTAGTTATTCGTGTATTCTGCCTTGCGGTAGGATAGGCAATGTCCAGATAAGAAGCTTGTCCGGTTGTGCCCCAGTACTGGATCGCGTCAAACTGACTTCCACAGTAGCACTGTCGGAAGTATTGCCGCGCGGAGCGTAGCCAAAGCTGTTGACCCACAGGTGCTGGTAATGCGCGCGAAGGGGAAGTGCTAGAGGAGAGGCGTGTAAGTGTGTTGGTCACTCAGGCTGAAAGGTGTTGCCTACACGGGCTAGCGTGGCTCTTGCCCGCTACCTTTGTGAAAGCAGCGCCTTCAATTAAAAATGCTACCTTGACGTTCATGCATTTGCTTTCCTCACCCATTGTACAACCTTGAGTATGTGCACTAATACTTAGGTAAAATTAAAGAAATTAGATCCAATTTCGCCTTCGTATGTGCTGTCATTCCACACTTCTTCGCTGAGAATCCATATGCAGTCTTCAATTATACTTAGCTCATCAGCTGCAGATACTCTGACCAGCCCACGATTGTATTGGAAGCACGCATACCACATTAAATACTTTGCTCTATCTTCTGAGGGATCCGACTACGTGATATGCACTCGGCATAGAAGTCGTTTACATTAGTCAGCCCTCCACGACTGCGCGTCCCACCGCTAGAGCCAGACCTCGTGGTCGTCTTCGTAGCGCACCGAGTATGCCGTCGAGCAGCCTATGCCCTCCGAACCTCCCACTTCACGTTCGCGATGCTCACTTCCTCGCCCGCCTTCTCGTCGTACTCGAACCACTCGCCCTCGGACAAGTCGATAGCCGTGAACTTGGTGCCCGACTCTGCGCCCTTGGCTTCGAACTCGCCCTGGTCCATTTAGCACCATTCTCAACCATGCGTGTGTCACTCACCTCCGGCCTGAACTCAGTAAACTCCAGCCCTCTACAGTCAAACTCGAGTACGTTCACCGTCTTGGGCGGATCGGACTGTTCGTAGCTCGCTGGTGCTGCCTTGATGTTCGCAGAGTGTTCTCTCTAGGTTAAGTTAGAGAAGTTTAGTGTAGGCGGATAGGGAAAGAGAGACCTTACAGTTCTTGCACTTCCAGACGAAGTTGGCTTCGCCTCTGCTACCGCTCATTTCGTTCATTTCCTGGTACACTGGTCAGCTGTTGTAAGGGAGAAGAGGGTATCAGTGTAGCCATACGAATCGGGTCATGGTAACAAAGTTCGGGTGCGTCTCGCGACATGATGTGCACTGCACCTTGAAGGTGTAGTGGAAGGGTGAGTCTTCGGTGTCGGTTGGGCGGAGGTCGGTCACGCTGGATGCTATGGATTAGCCTAGCCAACGTGATTGTAGTATGTTCCTTACCCGTTCAGCTCGGCAGAGAGGGCAAGCGCGAGCACCATGTTGTCGAAGACGCAGTTGTAGCGTTCTGCTATAGAGCAACTTTGGAAGCTTGAGCTCTTTGCGGGGGCGGGGTGCGCTGGCGCCTGATTCGCCCGTTGATTTTGGGCTTGGCGAACTTTCTCTCGTGTCGAGCTCTCACCGCGCGCAATCTCTCAGTCGCGTGCAGCGTCACTACCCAAACCTTCTCTTCTACTCACGAAAAGCTTCAGACGACCATAATCATGAGTGTTAGATCCTACCCCAGTATGATCCCTTAAAGACATCGCTAACGTGACCCCAGGCTCCAGTCGCGCCCTTCAATCCCCGGCCTATGCTTCAGAGCTTGTACGTACCGCGCGCTCTCTGCACTCTCCATGGGTCCGATCGCTGATTTAGTACAGAATCGACAAAGACATTCACGTGCGCCTCAAGTGGGGTGAGACTGAGTACAGGGGCCGCCTCGTCTCCGTCGATCTCTACATGAACATCCAGCTCGACAACACGGAGGAATTCATCAACGGGCAGAGCTCAGGACAGTTGGGACAGGTGTTGATAAGGTGCGCATACAGGGTTCTGGGCCGAACAAAGACGCTGACAACGGACAGGTGTAACAACGTGCTATGGATTGGAGCCGCAAACCAGGTCGAACCGAAGACGCCAAAGGACACGAGCATGTCGGGTTGAGAAACCTGCCTAGGTCAGGAAGGTACGCTTGAATTGGGACGAAGAGGGATGAGGCCTTCATGGTCGCTGCGTGGAGACGACATGCTGCATCCGCGCCATGGGAAGTTCCTAGAGGGGAAGCGTGAGTGTGGGCGACGACAACACGCGCAAAAACCATTTTGATACCACGAGAGCAGCTGGCGTATGAAAAGGAATTGGTGGCGTCAACGGCATTAGGCCTACAGAGGCCAAATGAAACTACTCAATCTCTTCCACGATCAAGCCCTTCTTCGTTTCCCTCTGCTCCGTCAGAGGCCGTACGTCCAGCCCCTGCAAATGTCCTTGAAGGCCCAAACCAGGTCCTAACCTCAGCCCTTCGTCTCTGATCTTGTATAGCTTCTTCATCCTCCACGTCTCCAAGCCCTCAACCACGCTACCTGCATGGTCTCTAACGAGACCGTCTACATCCTCATCCCTAGCCCACTGCATCACCCTCTCTACTTCCTCAATCTGTCGTGCTCCTAATCCCGCTACACTCTCTTTGCCATCTTCAAGCAGCCAATCCAGGCCCCTTAACAAACCCATGACAACCAGCACCGCAGCCCGCCTCAATATGCCTTTGGCTTCGGCATTCTCCATCATAACAATCAACAAGACCATCTGCAGTGCCGCGTCCACCGCTCCCTGAGTCAAGAGCTCGATCCGCTTTTCCAGCACCGTCCCCAGAACACTGAGCGCAGAAGCGCGAATTCTCACATCCTCTTCTATCCCTGTCTCTTCCCAGCCCTGCACAATCTTAAACAGCGCATCGCGCTCCGCCTGCTCAGCAGGATTATCTGCATCCGGATCCAGCAGATTCGGTATTGGCCCGCCCCACGCCGCCTCGCCTTCTTCCTGCTGTTTGCGCTCCGCTTCGAGGAGCTCGTTGCGCTTGGCGAGTGTCTGTCTGCGCTGGCCGCGCCGCGAAGCCAGCGACAACGTTGCCTCGATGATCAGCGTCAGACTCGTGTATTTCGCCGAGACAGCTGCATTGGAGAGCCAGAATGTGTCTCCCGAGATGAAGTTGTTCAGTATCTCGCCGATGCGGAGCCGGAAGTCGAGCGCTTCTTCGAGCTCCTTTTCTTTCTTGAGACGCAGGGAGCGCTCGTCGATGTCGATGAAGGCGTCGACGATGATGCGGATGGTGGGGTTGGGGACGCGGGTCGCGAGGGAGACGACGGCGGGGATGGCGGCGGTGTAGACGTAGGACTCGGAGTCTGCGACGGAGGCCGAGAGAAGCGTGTGGGTCATGGATGGGACGTCGATGATGGGAAACGCGATAGGGTCCTGGATTAGCTTTCGTATTGTGGACAGAGCCCAGACACGATTTGGTGGTTCAGGTGAGGTAAGGTCTGTGAGGGCGGTCTTCAAGGTTGCGCGGCGTTGAACCTGGAGGTCTGTGTTAGGTGTTGTGTTCGAAGCTGGCTGTATGATTTGCAGCATGTTTGTTGCTGCGTTGCTGACCAGGGGCGAGATTGTGAGGTTGTGGTTGGGTTGCGACAAATATTGGAGAGACGGAAGCATTGCTTCAATGGACTTGGTGATCTCCGACGTACGTTTGAAATCTGGTGACGAGAGAAGGGTGTTGATGATGCTGATGGCGAATGAAACAAGATCTTCGGAGCCGGAGTCGTTACCTTCTGTATCTCTGGCGGCCGAAGGCTGCGTGAGTTTGCCCAGATTTGCTCGAGTAGGCTTATTCCTGTTGTCTAGTTCTTTGGTCTTCGTTCGGTGCTCATCAGCGAAGTTCTGCAGAAGCTGGCCCATGAGCTCGATTATGTGCTGTGGACCCCGAGCAAATTTCTCCTTGAACCGTGTCGCAAGTGCTTCCGAGAACTTGGCGTTTACGAGAGTTGAGAAGGGATCCGTATCGACAGTGGTCAACGAGGTTGCTGATTGTGACGCTGGTGACAACCACTGTTTCGTGGACTGTATGAAAATCGCACCCGCAGTGGAATCTTCAATGTTGGCTTCCACCAGCAGCGAGACGAGTAGACCCACGTACTGTTCGACATCGGCCATCCGTGCAAGTAGCCCTCCCATGTCTCCTATATCACCACCAATTCGTGGCCGTCCTCGGATCTCGACACCGCCCTGAGAACCAGGGGCGAACGTCCACCAAGTCTCGCCGTCCCAGAACAAGTTGTTGGAAATGGTGCCAATTCGTGGCACTTCGCAAGCCAGTGTGAGGTAACGAAGGATGATCGCACGAGGGAGTTCCGACCACCCTTTGTCCAGCGACGGTCGCGATGAGGCATAAGTGATCAAACCCCATAGCGGTAAAATGATTGGGCCGACGAGTCGTTTCAACAGACCGGGATGCGAATATGAAGAAACAATCGTAGCTAGCCGACTCAAGGCAAGACGTAAATGCTGCTCATCTACAATGGCCTGACCAACTATGTTCTTCTTCAACTGAGCTGCCCCAGTTACTTTGGGAGAGATGCTTTCGAGCAATGGCCGAGCAAAAAGTTCCCATCCAATCGCCGTAGGTGCACCGGTGCTCTTCTTATTCAGAATGCCTCCTGCTATGATCTGTCCAGCTACGCGACTAAGCTCTTTACCTTCGGTTCCATCGAGTAAAGTAAATAGCTGGGGTGCTAACTTGGTAAACCACTCGTCCTGCGTCATCTCAGTAGGAACAGCAGATAGCAGCCGTGCGGCTTGTGTGATGGATTCAAGAGGCAAGGGCAGCTTTGATTGCGGACCCGAAGCATCTTGCGGGACCTGTGAGTTTTTGGACAGGTACGACAAGGCCAAAAACTCGATGGTATGTCGGATGCCATGAGAACGAAGCGGTATCATGGTGAGCTCTTTCGCTAATCGTGGCCTCCACCATAATGGAAGATCCTGCTGGTGCAGAGACGTGAGGACAGGTAACAGTCGCGAGATGGGTGTGGTAGTGGAGATCTTGTCATATAAAGGCGTGTATTTGACATGTACGTCTTCTCCCAGCTGCGGAGAGAACGAGAGTTCCGCAAGCGCGGAGAAGACATCGGGGAAAATGCGCTGGCTGAGCAGCGGCTGCAAGCCTGAGCCATCTTGTTCGAGGATAGGGACCAAAACATCAACAGCATCGAAGAGAGGCGCTCGATCAGAACTGGGACGTATTGGGATTGACACCACTAGGACCGACTGCGGCCGCTGGCCAAAGATAGCTCCGCGAGAAAGATAGGGCAGGATGCCGATCGAAGTAACCAAGTCGAGGAGACCGTATACCGTGCCTACAAGGGATGCATCGTACGGCGCATCCGGACCAGCGGTCTGCTCGGCAGTGTTTATTGCCTTCAAATGCGAGAGAGACTCTGAGAGCAGGTGAGGAAGATGGCTCGGGTCTTGCTGCGGTACTGCCCCTTTCCCCAGGTATGGTCCGATGAATTGAATGGCTGCGTCTACTGCATTTTCTACCGTGCCCATGCTGCCGCCTGTATGTTGATGTGGAAATGGGAGCAGTGGCGAATGAGAAGGCCGCCGATTGGGGCATCTCGACGAACGCGTGATGGCGCGGATGGCCTATACCCGATTTGATTAGCGCGTCACTGCCAAACGCGTCCAGCCTCGGATTGAAGCTCTCCCCTTCTCTTCGATAACAACAACCTCGACAACTCCACGTCGCATAGCGCCTATCCTACATCACACTGTCACCGCTTTCTCTTTCGCACTGATACTGGATTCTGAGCCGCGACAACCGATTGGCAATCTCTGACTATGTCAACAACGGCGGGACGGCGCGCAACGACCTTTCTGCTCACCAACTTCTTCTCTCGCTCGCTCTGCAAGCTACAATTGCATGTCACTTTCCCCATAGTTGCCGATGCCCGTCTTCCACTTGGAATGCTTCACGGCGCCTCACGTACGTGCATTGGTCGGCGGCATATAGCCGAGCCTCTCAGTACGGTCTCAATGAGTTATCTGCATTGCTTGTCAATGCACTCTGGTGGCGACACTGGGGCAGTGCGTGAGGAGGACGGTCTCGGATCTTAACCCTAATCATCTTTCGGTATTCGTCGCGTCCTTTGCGCGCGAACAGCATCGCGGTCATGTCGCCGACCTCCCGACTAGACGCTGGACGGCCGTCGACGTGCCTTTGTGTGCGACGATGCGCTAGAAGGCTCAAAAGGGGGACTCGAGGTACGGGAAGCCATGAGCTTCAAATTGAGGTTTCATGTGCCTGTCGGGGTATTAAAGTTCTCGTGTGTGAACCACGTCGACTCCTCAACCGTGCAACAGACTCTGGCCATTACGGATAGCTTCCTCGACAGGAACGATAACGGTCAAGAAGAGAGATTTGGAGGGAGATGCCGGACACCTTGGAAAAGGACCGTCTTTGGGATTTTGAATACCGCTGGCGCACTCGTCTGTTCTGAAGCCGTAGGGGAGCTGCAACATCAAGTACCGAGAAAATCCACGCCCTTTCGAGGCAACTTCGATGAACCAGAGGGGAAGAGGGTGAGCACGGTTTTGACCTTCGGTCATGTCTTACACGCGGGCATCGCAAACTGTATGCTGCAGAGATCCACTCGTCGGAAAGGTGTCTCGTATGCCCAGCGAGGTCTCAACGCAGCTCAGTTTGTTATTGTCATCATCTTGACGGACCGTCACGCTCCGGACCTGAAACCTCGATTGTTCGCGAAGGTTGCCTGGAAGGATTCATGTCGAGTGGACTTGATACACGGCGTTCTTACCCTATGGTGGAAGACACAGAATACCTCCTGCAGCCGCAATGAAAATACCCGTGCATCTCATCGGCACCTGAAAGGTCTGATAACCCCAACATGGACGCAAGTCCTAACCACATCTCCAACCTCTTCCGTTATCTACGCTGCTGCTAAGCCTGTGTCACGATCTCTATTATCGACACTTGTTGCCTTTTGGCAAGATCCGGCCAGTCGCGTTAGTTGCCAACCTGTACGTCCAGCATGCAGCTGCATTGGCGAGCGTTTACCTATTACTTCATCTGAACAGCTTTCTCGCTGTTACGGATGCGACCATGCGGTTTTTGAGGATGTCGTTTGTCCGCATTACACGCCTCCCAACCCCTCGCCAGGAACCGGGAAGGAAACAAAGACTAGTCTCAGAAAGTCATGCTACAACATACAGAGAGAAGCATCTGCAGTTCTGATCTTCAGATGATGGTGTCTAGAGAGAGTTTTGCGCGACCGTTGTGCTGTTTCGACTAGGAGCTTGTCAATTGGCGTGCTTCGGTCTATTGAAGATGAAAGTTCTGGTGCGATTGGAAGCAAGACAGGGCGAGGGGATATGACGAGTAGCTTGTTCCGAAGCGCTGCGGACTTACGGTACTGACGTTCGACGCATGTCGTGCACCATGCTAGGGAAGGTTATCGCGACAGGGCGTAGCTACCAGAAGGGTGCGGTCGATCAAACACAGCAGTCACGGTGGATGCTTGCGGTGACGCGAAGAGAGGCATGACACGCATTTCCATGGCTCCGGCGACGGGACCTCTCTAGAGTGAGGATCAAGGCTTCGGCCTGTCTGTCAACATTGTCTGCGACACTGTGTGGCCGCTTTGGACTGATCCGCAACGCTTCCCGGGCGAGACTGTTTGCTGATCACCAGGCCGTCTTCTTGGTGGTATGCTCTTAGCCGGACCTGGGATGGTGTCATTGACATGCGTCTGGACGAAGGACATCGCTTGCACGTGGGCGTGGAAGAGGGAGTCTGTGGTGAGGAGGTGTCTGTGGGTTCCACACGCCGCCTGCAAAGGCGGCACTTTTCTTTTTTATAAGTTACCCTTCGCTAGAGGACAGATCCTACAGCTAACCTTCCCAGTTCGTATTTCGTATCCATTTACCATGTTGCCCAGCAAGTTATGCTGCCTGAGTGTGATGACTCATCGCGCTCACCGAAATATCTAGCTACACCACAGTCGCTCCGCTCTCATCTCGGCAACTCCAAAATAACTCAGCAACATGCCCGGAGCAACCTTCCTCCTCCCAAAATCGCATCCCGACGAAGCGACATGGGCCGCTCTCCGCGCCAAGTGGAAAGCCCTCCGCCTGCACTCCCTCCTCACCTCCCCAGAGTCCTTCTCCTCAACCTACGAACGCGAATCTGCATTCAAAGACTGCGACTGGGACGCTCGCCTGCGTAATCCGTTGGCCTATAGCTACGTCGCCCGGTCCACCCCATCAGCACCCTCCCAAGACGACATGTCCACACCGGAGGACTACTTGAAAGGGTTCCTGGATAGCGACTGGGTCGGCAGCGCAGTTCTCATCGGACCATCAGACGAGGATGGCGATGACGAGAATGCCGCCATGTTCGATATTTACGGCCTCTCCGTGCTGCCCGAGGCGAGAGGGAGTGGTCTGGGAAGCGCGTTGCTCGATGCGTGTGCGGCGCAAGCGCGGGATGTGGCAGTTGCGATGAAAGTGGGCAAGGCCGTGGTAAGGGTCTCGGTTACGCGCGGGAACGAGCGGGTTCTGAAGCTGTACGAGAGAGTCAGTTTCGTAGAAGACGCCACAAAGGCCGAAGCAAGCGTAGGGATAGATGTGACGACTTTGGTAAAGGAGATGGGAGTATAGGCATAGATTGTTTCACTAGTCAATTGTGCTATTAGTAGACCATATACCTTTTTTGGACTAGTGTCTCGACGCTACACATTACCTTTTTTATATGATTAGTAGACCATATCTCTGCCCTACTGTCTGCGAAGAAGTTTGTGGAGACGTGGAGCAGAGCAGCAGTGAAACGGGCACCTTGCAGCCGAAACCAACATGGTTCAATTCACAGCTTGCGTAAGCCTGTTGCCTACATTGAGCTGCAAATGATTTTTTCGCGATTACTTCCGAGTCAGTAAGTTCGCAAAGGTCGGCGTTACCCTCTCGATCGGGACACGTCATCGGAAACTTTGTTCTCACATTCTTGAAATCACGGTCCCTTGAAACAAAAAGGCTTAGTTAAACAAATTGCGTGTAATCCTTGCTATCTATCCAGGTCCCAATCCCAATCCCAACCCTATGGGTATAATTCGCTCATTAGATTACCCAGTCTCTTGAAGGTACCAACGCCATGAACATGTACACCTAAGGGGTCGCACCGCTATGTTGAGAATTTTCACACCAGAATAACGCCACTATGCATTCATATGCTCACACAAGCATCCCCAACTCACCACCAGCCTAGAGCATTAGGACGGCAGCGAAGGCGAAAAGTGCGGCTCCGCTGGCAGCCACCTTGCCGGCGCCCGAGCCCGGAGCGGTGGTAGGAGACACGGTTGGAGATGCAGTCGGCTGGATAGGCGCACCGGTAGTTGACTCGCCGCTGGTAGGAGCCGCCGAAGTGGAGCTGTTGTGGCCGCCGTGGGGAGCGCCAGAGGGCAGCGCAGTGCCGTAGGAAGCGCCAGCGGACACGGTGCTGGAGACGGCGCCGCCAGACAGCTCCTTGAAGTTGGCGCAGGCGATACGCGTCTTGTTGGCCAGGTGGACGACGATGGACTTGTCGCCGAAGAAGGACGGGTCGCTCTTCAAGGTGGCGAGGAAGTCATCGTTGTAGCTGTGGGTAGTGATTAGCGTGTGGACGCGTGAATGCGAGCAACAGGAACCTACGTGCTGCTGTACGACGTCGCGGTGAAGTTGACGTGTTTCCCAGAGAGGTCACCGGTCTGGCACGTCTGCGGCTCCTTGGGGTCGCAGGGAGGCGTCTCACCGCGCTTGTAAGGGTCGAGATGGGCGCCGGTGGCCGTGCAGTTGCCGTCCTCAGGAACAGGCTTCTCGTGGATGTGGTACACTGGTCTTGTCAGCTTGTATGAATCGAAGGCGGCATGGAGGAAAGCACTCACTGAATGGACCACCCTCAGAGGGCAGACCGGAAAGGGCGACCTCGACTGTGACACCCCGGCCAGAAGCTCCGCTCGCAATCTTGACCGAACCAGCGACGTTCCATGGCTGTTTGGCCTTGATGTCGGCCTCGTACTGTGCACCAATGGGGTTGTCCTTGACCACAGGAGCGTCTTCAGCGACAACAGCCGTCGCCACGGCCAGAAGCGAGAGGATAGACTGAGTGCGCATGGTAGCGGTGGATAGGGATTACTAGGGAGAAACCGACGAGATGGATGAGTGCGGTCTATGCCAAAGCGAGCGTCTGTCCAGAGCGAAGGGGTGCGGTGGAAGAAGAGGGCTGGGGAATGTGGGCAAAGAGCAGACGGGGCAGGGGCGGCCGGGTGTAAATACGTGAGCCTGTGAAGCGGTCACACTGCAGCGGTACAAACACCCAGCCTTGCGCCACGCACACCAGGCCCTCGAGTTGGGCGACGGCTGACAGGCCCAACCATCCTACGGTGAGCGTGCACTGTCGTCCCCGAGGGCCGAAGGAATGGCAAACAAGTCCGGCCGTGTGAAGTAGAGGTTCCGGCGTCCCGTGGCAGCCAAGTGCTGTGCCTCGCAGCTCGTACCTCGGCCATGCATCATTGGCCCCAAACGGGCTGTGATATTGTTTGGGAACATGGCACCTGCATGCACAAACAAGCTTTGTGCCAAGGCCACGCGTTTCGAAACACCTCACGTCGGGCGAATGTGCGTGCTCGCGCCCAGCGTCGTCAGCCCTCCAGCCCTTGGCGCCGTGCGGAACCGTAAGCAGCGACGTTGAGTCTGACGGCAGAGAGCGCGCGAGCTGAACCTCGTCGCGCGACACAGCCGCCGCGCGAATAACTAGGTGGGTGCCAAACACGCCCGATGCACATGGGCGTCCACGATCCCATGGGCGTCCGGGAAATCAAGCTTCCGCTACTGCACGCAGGCCACCCATTACCTCAAATAGATGGCCGACTTCGCCGCCCTGCTCGCAGCCCGCATACCCGTGCCGCCGTTTCACGCGCCGCAAAGTGTAGTAGCAGCCACGCAATGCCAGACATTTTGGTCCATGAGCTGGTCTCGGGTGCTGCGGAAGAAGGAATTCTCGTGTGAAATGGACACGCAGGACCGAGAGGCGCGACGTGACGCCGCGTACTATCGACGCCATGTCGTGCTCAATATACACGAGATTGTGAGCGTCGGGTGGAAGAAATCGGTTGCGGGGAAATGAGATTGACAGGGTCCCCGGGCACCTTGCCCAACGCCAACCCCGTGACGACCATCACCGGTCGCACCCGCCCATGTTGTGCAATGTGATGCTGCAGAAGCGTGTCATTGTTCGTCGCTTCGCCATGTCTTAGCTACCACATAAGAGGCTGGAAGGCGAATACATGTACAGTTCATTTCTCGTACTTGCACCGCTTCAAGGCCAGCCGTGCCGAAGCGCAGTGCACCGCCGACACGTCCGTCGCCTACTTCATCGTACTGACCAAATCCCGATAAATCTTCTTCAGATCCTCTACATCGCCTTCCAACTCCTCAACTCGTTCCGACTTCTCTCCCAACAGCTCAAGGCACTTCTCATATCGCTCCTTCACCTCGCTCATCTCTCTTTGCAGTTTCTCCACCTTTTCGCCCACCTCCTTCTTGCCGTCAAGCTCCCGCATCAGCGCCACCACCTCCTCCCTAGCCTCGTCCCGTTGGCTGATGAGGCGAGCGACTTCTTCCTTGTTGGTCGCTTTTTCCGACTCGAGGCGGCGCACTGCGGTGCTGAGGCGCTCGACGAGTTGAACCGAAGGCCCTGCGCCAACCGTGGACACGCTGAGCATGTCATTGATTGTGCGGTGAGGAGACGAACCTCCCTCAAAGCCAGCGTCATCGAAAGAGGGTGTGTGGATGGATGGTGCATTGGACACACTGTTCCCGTTGCTCATCAAATTCGACGACATCGAGGGAAAGGAATCCTGCCTTTGCGGTGCCCCAATCTCGGGTGTCCGCTGATGACTAGGTGTCGACTTTTGTCGGGAGGAAGGCGGCCGGCGCGCTTCTTCGAGCATGCGGTCCATGGGGGACAGCGGCATATCCACGCCTTGAGAAATAGAACGCGGTGGCATGTTGCGGCGACTGTTGGATATCCCTAGCGGGTCGGGTGAGTGTCTTCTCAGACTCACGCTGGCAGAATCAGTACGTAGATAGCTATCATTGAGCGATACCTGAGATTGCATCTCTAGCCTCCACTTGTTCTTCTCTTCTTCAAGGCGTTGTCGGAAGTCTGCTTCGAGCAGCTTTTTTTCGCGTTCAACATCTGCACGCGCGTCTTGCGCTGCCGTCTCAGCTTGCGTCAAGCGGGCTTGCAACTTCTGAGCTGAGTTGCGCTGCTCGGTGAGATCTTGCTCCAGGGTTCTGGCGCGATCATTGATGCTTTCGAGTTCATCTTCCAGGCGCCGTGCTTTGGAGTTGACCTCCCTAGCTTTACGTCGAATGTCGGATTCCCTTTTCGCCGTCTCGTCGCGATCTTTTTCGAGAGCCGCAACGCGTGACGTGAGCGTACCTTCGATACCTTGCCAGTTCTCGGATGCTAAAGCGTATTGGGTCTGTAGGGTCTCGATTTGGCGAAGTAATTTGGCCTGAGAGTCGCCAGTCGCTGAAGACGAGACTTCTTCGGAGCGGCTTCGGAGTAGTTCGAGCTTGGACTCCAGATTCTACGAAGATGTCAGCCTCGACAAAGCGGTGTAAATGCTGCGAATACATACAGCGATCTCGCCACGAAGCTCCAGCTCAGAGATCTTGGCTCTTTCCTGTTGCCCCGTAGCTTCGTCTCTCGCCTCCTGCAGCTCTCTCTTCGCACGGTCCTCTGCGAGCTTCTTCTCAATGCGCAGGTTCTCGATGTCTTCTTGTAATGAAGCAGTAATCCGTTTCTCCGCTTCCAGCGCCCCAGCTTGCACCCTCTTCTCCGCATCCTCAGCTCTAGTCAAAGCGTCACTCAACTGCCTCCTCAGCTCCGCTATTGTGAGACCAGCCTCTTCCCGCTCGGACCGTATCAGCTCAATGTCCTTCTCGATCTTCGCCACGACCCTGAGCTTCTCCTGAGCCGCCTTTTCCGCAGCTTCGGCGCGTCGTGCCCTCTCTGTCTGTTCCGCAATCGATTTCTCGGCCTTGGACAACCGCTGCTTTAGCGTCGTAATGTCCTTGTCCGTCTCCAGTGCCTTTGCGCGCATCTTCTTGATGGTGGTCATGTGTTTCATTTCCGTTTTGGACAGCTTCTGGCCTTCTTCCATAAGCGCTGCTATCTGTGCATCTTTCTCTGCCAACTTCTTGTCCGCGAGCGTGGCTTCCGGATCGGTAGATGCAACTTTCGCAGAGGAGGCGAGCTGCTGGGACAGATAGGTAAGCTTCGACTGGAGCGCATCGATGCGTTCGAGGTGGAAATTCAGCTCCTCGCGATGTTCTCGAAGCGTCTCGTCATGGGTAGTTTGAAGCGCCGAGAGTTCGACCTGGAGCGTTTCTGGATCCTGCGAAGCTTCGAGAGCAGGTTCTGCCGGTGTGGATATGTCGACCGACGGCCGCGAAGGAACACTGTCTACCGACTGCCGCGGTGACGAGGGTTGCGGAGTAAGGATCGAGGGTATCGACATGGTGGGCACTGTCACGGACGCGGGCTGTTCTGACACAACCGATGAAGCCGGCGGGGGCACGAGCGGAGTATCGACTGGCCATCGTGGAGATGGCTCGACTTTCGCATCTTCAGTTTTCGGTGGTTCGGGCTTGCTTGCACTGGGGATTTCTGGTGGCTGCTCCGATGATCTTGAATCAATGCTCGCCCTTCCCGCATCGTTGGCTGGGTTCTTCAGCGCAGGACTCTGCGGTCGCGACCCAAGCTCAGATGACGGCCTCGATTCTGCGCCCTCCTTGCCCTTGCTGACGGCCTTGGCCAGGCGGTCCTGTAACCGTGAATTAGGTCTGCTCCGCGAGGAGCTACGGGACACTTGTGCCGTCAGCAACTACTTTGAGCCCTCACGCTATCCTTCTAGCACATATCCAGAGCTACCCACCTTGATCGACCTGCAGCCGCTGCTTCTCAGCCGCTTCCTGCTTGGCCGCCGCCTCGGCAGACCTCGACTTTGCGCTCGCCTGGTCATCGTCGGCGAGGATGCTGTCCAGCCGCGACTCGAGGCCCGACACAGCGCTGCCTAGAAAGGAGCCCCAGCCGCCCTTTCGCTGCGCCATCATATACTTTCTGTGTCTTCCGTCGTCGCAAACGAGTGTATGTGAACGTATCCAGAGCCGTTACTAGCAATCACCTGCGGTTCGCCTTTCGCCTGGGGCCATTCATCGTTCGGTACGCGAGAGGCCAGATTGAGCAAGTCGTGTAGTCGCACCGGGGGAACGCGAGGCTACGGGTCGTGTTTCGGTGCGTGAACGTATCGTCGTCGTAAACGCGTACGTAACCCGCACGTTCGGAATTGTACGTCGGCGAAGATACTGGAAACGCTACGACGGTGCAATGGAGAGGTCAGCCGAGCGGATTCGTGGAGTGTACGGGTAGCACGGGCTTGGTGGGCTGTAAGGCCAGGTTGAAACAATGTTGCTGATCCCGCCGCCTACGCGGGTCTGAGCTAACAAGTCCCAGGTTCCCGGAGCGTCAACAGCAAGAGAACATAGACTTCAGTGGCACACTGCTTGGTACTATAGCAGAAATGCGGCGAGTTCACGAAATGGCTTCATGCTTGCTTTACTTGCTGTGAAGTCGTTGCACCCATTCCCAGCCAAGTTGGTGCAAGTGTTTCTCCACGAAGCAGCCCGATTAGGTTAGTACCGCCGTCACGCCTTCTCCAACCGTTCACCCCCGGCTTCTGTGCTCCTCCATACTACCAAGAAAGAATCTTGGCGACAAGCCACATGAATCTGCCCAGGATGCCTCTAGCAGTAAGTCCGTTTGCGCATCCTCTCTTTTTCCAACTAGAACGTTCGTGCACTTTCCCTCCTATATCCAATACCACCGGTGTCGCTTTGTCATTTTGAGCATCGTCGTCTTCTACGGAGACGATTTTGCCTCACTTCATGTCCAATCTACAATTTTTCGTTGTTTTGTCTCGTCGTCAGCACCGTTTGCAATCGCATCAAAAGTAGGGAATGATGCTATACATCTCTCAAGCAGACACTAGAGCTCCAAATATGTATTCCGAAAAGAGTCTCTATGCCGGTTTCCAACTATTTTACATTAGATATGCAGCATGTGGTCTAAATACATGGTCTTGCGATCACAGCGCCCCTTGTCACGTATTCATACCGGGCAATCACCATTCCATAAATCAAGAGACCTATTACTACCCCTCATTACAACTTGGATCTCCTTCAAATATAAGCTAATCCAGCCCAGGCAGTCGGCCAAATCCGCTCCACAGCCTCCCTTTCCCACAACCTATCCCAATGCACCGCCCTCATCCAAAGAGCCTCCTCCGCCGGCGCAAAAGCCCTCTTCCTCCCCGAAGCCTCCGACTACATCGCCTCCAACACCTCCGAAACAATCTCTCTAGCAAAAGCCCTCAACCAATCCGAATTCGTCCTAGGCATCCAAGAGCAAGCGAGAAAGCACCGCCTCCCCGTCAACGTCGGCGTCCACGAGCCCACTTCCTCTGGCAACAAGGTCAAGAACACTTTATTATGGATCGACGAGAACGGTGAGATTGCACAGCGGTATCAGAAACTGCATCTCTTCGATGTCGAGATCAAGGATGGCCCGGTTTTGCAGGAGAGTAACAGCGTAGAGCCGGGGCCCAGGATCGAAGAGCCGTTCGCCACGCCGCTCGGCAAGGTGGGCATGCTGATTTGTTTCGACCTCCGCTTCCCTGAGCCCTCACTCACATTGCGAAACCGCGGCGCGCAGATCATAACGTATCCTTCTGCGTTTACGGTGCCGACGGGGAAGGCGCACTGGGAGACGCTGCTCCGCGCCCGGGCGATCGAGACGCAGTCTTATGTGATAGCGGCGGCGCAGGTGGGGCTCCACAATGAGGAGAAGACGAGGAGGAGTTATGGGCATAGTATCATCATCGATCCATGGGGGAAGATCGTCGCTGAGCTGGGCGGGGAGGAAGACGACAAGGGAAGGGGGCTAGATGAGGGTGAGATCGCGTTGGCAGAGATCGATTTGGAGTATTTGGAGAAGACTAGGAGAGAGGTGCGGCTGCTGAGGCGGACGGACGTGTACCCTGAGATTTCGTGAGACGGATGGACCACTGGCGGATGAGGATTCATCTGTTGCGGCACCTCGCAGGTACATCACGGCGCGCGTTGACCCAGGATATATGCTACAAAGGCCGACTTCACAAGGATTCACGACAGGTTCGATGTGTGAAGAATCAATGATCCTAGGTGTGTGAGCGACGAAGGCTACATCGCGTGGGTGCAATTCGGGGTGTTATTCAACACAACCAATCCAGCACATATTCAAACCTCGCGGACAACATGCGCCATGTCCCCGTGGCCCGCTCTCGGATCCCGATAATTTCCACGTATCGCCCCTGTCCATCATCGCCCTATCTTTCTCATATACTCATGAACAAACGTCGCGCATCACCTGCCCGAACGCCATAACCATCATCCGCGAGGATGCCGCCAGCATCGGGAGCTTTCGATAGCATTCGTGCATGGCAAGGCCATTTTGGAATAACATAGCACCCTGAAATTCCAAGCCCACTTATTCCATCAACACAGGGACAATATCCTCCCCTTTCATGAGAGTCGCCTTGCCATCCAGATCGAGCCAAGCTAGATTATGATCATGCGGCGCAGCATCCTCCTCTATTGCGCCCCTAGCGTTCTCCAAAGGGCAATCCATAAGCTCAGCCATGCGTTCTAGTAGTGTCGTCCACAGACTCCTCTCCCTGAACTCTTTCTTCGGCCCCTGAGTAATCGGCGGCTCAAACCCGCTCACGCCCTCCATAACACTCTCGAGATACCAGTCATGGACCGTATGATCGTGGTAGAAGTTTAGTAGCGCGCTCTCGGATGAGGAAGAAGCAGCATCCGTAGGGAGGAGTGCTGAGTGGATAAAACCCGGTCCGATTTGCGTGCTGGCTTCCGCAAAGCAAAACTCGACATCGGAACGGAGGGAGAGCGTGTTGGCATCCATGTAGCGACCATAGGCACGCTGGTGAATGAGGCCTTCGCCGTGATAGCGGGCTGTCAGCGTCGCATGGTGGACGGCGAGATATATTGCCGTAAGGGGATCTTTCGGCAGGGATTTGACGAGCGTGAGTTTTGCACTGTGCGATTCTGTGCTTCTGTTAGCAGCTGTGGGATAAAACGAACGAGTACTATCCGCCTTTGCACTGCCCATTCGGGTAACACGCGAGGGATTACTTACTGAAAGATTGGAGGCGGTATAACAGGAGAAGTCCAGCTTGGACAAGCGCCATGTTGTGTTTAGGAACGGGAAACACGTTATCCTCGCTCACCAGCATGGCCATGAGATCGTCTACAACATCGTATTTCTTGACACAACTTTGCAGCCACTTGAACCCTTGCGATTTGGTCGGGAAATCGACCGAAGCATGCCGAAGTTCTTTGCGGGCAAAGCTTTTCACCAAAGGTTGCTCGTAGGAGCGGAGTATGTTTCTGAATCGGGAATGCACCCGACCCAAATCGCAAATGGCAACGCCGTCGCCGAAGGGAAGCCGTTCAACGACTTCTAGGATCAGTTCAGCGGGAAACGTTGGATTGACAAGCGATATGGCAGGCATATAGGCACTGAAAAGTGTTAGTTCAAACCGCTTTTGCAATATTCATCCTGGGACAACCTACGGCTGGTAACGGGCTCTTCCTGATATTGGCCCCGGGGAGATGTTGGATAGCGTCGCTGGTTGTGAGGCTCGAGTAGCAATGGTGTGCGGCGTAGGACTTATTCTCGTCGTGGGTACCTAGACGTGGAGGTACCAAGTTAGTTAAGATAGAGCTAATTTTTATTACCTTAGGCTGTTATGTTACCCTAGGATAGGCTCTCTGGTTGGAAGTAGTAGTGGACTGTGGCCTGGTCTTTGTCAGGCAGCTACGCAAGCGCTCTTATTGGTCCAGGGTCTAGTGTGCTGCTTGACGCAATGTACTCGATTGAAACTGTATTGAGATGCGGATCTCTTTCGGCTCCAGGAACCAAGTGGTGAGCGTGAGTAGGTTTATGTAGAAAGCGGCCAACGGAGCACCATGTTGGGCGAATCACGTTGGAAGGTCCACAGCTGGCGTTCAGCCAGCAATGTACTCCCGTAAGCACATTGGCATCATCGGGCGTATGTTCGTGCGTTGGCAGCGCTCTGCATTGAAGAGTGCATGTAAAGCGTAGTGCACCTGTAAGAGCAGCTCCGCAAGGTCCAAGTTTCATTGGTCAGCTAGCCCGCTCTTCTCCAGGGCTCCCTCCACACGAGTATCACCGCACAAGCTCAAAAGCATAGAGAGCGACATCAAATTAACTATTACACCAAGCCACCCACACCCTAAAGTCCTGAAAAGGAGCGACGGAAGTAATCCCCCAAGAAAACTAGACATAACTTTTGTGCCGCGAGGCGCTTGTCTTTCGTATAAGAGGTAATGAAGCCGTATTACTATCCCGCCGGTGCCGATCAATTTGAGGTATAAGGTGATACGAGACGAGGATGTTGCTTTGGGAGGGAGCGAAGACGTTAGAGAAACAGAGCTCAACAGCAAAAGGGAGCGACACCATTCAGCGCTAACGAAGCGGGCGTATAGGAAACCAAAGCTGAACGGCAAAAATGTACATTGTATCGAAGTGAAAACATTTCCCAACTCTTCTCCCCTCCCATGCGCCTCCTCCGGGCTGACCTTCGACTCTTGCTCCAAACCACCATATGCACAAATTCCTCGATCCCCTCGAACGCAACGTACGCAGAAACAAAAACACAATGCAGATACAAGAATGCCAAAGCAAGAACGAAACGCTAATGTAAACAAGCCCTTTCGCCAATGACCCGGGGGCGCAATGGTGAGTGAAGGGCTAAAAGGGAGAAGCAAAGGGTATCGACATTGCCGCCGCGAAGCGCTTTCAATCCAGTCTTTTACGGTGAAGAAACGTATTTCTTCCGAGACAACAAAATGATAAAGACAACCCGCTAATGATACTGACAAGGGTAACAATGCCACGCTTCGAATAACAGAAGTGTTGATAATGATGGTTTTGAAGGTATAATGCGAAAAGGTCATAAAGTCATCGCGGAGGTTTATGCTTATACGGTAGGAATGAGACGACGGCCGATTACTTAAATCATAGGTGTTTCAACAGGCTGGTATACTCCAGCCTGTAGAGTCTCGGGTGGCATGTTTGCGCGTACTTCTTTGGGATGCCGGTAGCCAGCAAACTGTGGGTTTTCAATCGGGGATACAACTTGCTCCATAGGCTGAGGTGGAGGCGGCGGTGGAGGCGGCGGGGATAACTTGCCAAAGTATTCTTGACCGTGGCCTTCGATAGGAGATCGCGCGTTCGCATTTCTTGGAAGAGTGAACTCTGGGACACTCTCATAGGGAGCGATTTCGGCACGTGTCGGCGGTGACTTGTTGCGAGAGCGGCTCGTACTGCGCATTCTCTCGGTGACTCTCTTGAAAGTCATGCCAATATTTTCGCTGACGCTTCCGCGCCCACGTCGATGAGATTGAGGCGATGCGGTTACAGGAGGTACTGCCTCGTGCACCTTCTCCGTAGGGTTTTCGTCAATGGCGACATTGATGAGCATACTGCCCTTCGGACTGACATTTATTGGCAGAGGAGCTGGAGGTGGAGGCGGTGGTGCTGCCAAGTGTTGCAGCTCTGCGAGGAGCGGAGGAGCGGCAGAATCCGTCTCGAGAATGACGACTTGATTTTCGTGAATGGTCTCGTCGATACTGGCTGTGATAGGCGGAGGACTGACGCGCTTGTAGTTGGTCCCATCGGAAGACGTGTTTCTTGAGTGCCCACGATTGCCACCCAAAGAGCCACGTCTGCCCAAGGGGTAGGTAGGCGAAATTCGAGGAGCCATATTCACCGGCGAAAGATCCTCTGGGGGCGCCGAAGCGGAGCGAGCTAGAGTAGACTGACCGAATGTAGTGGCAGGTAGTAGAGGACCTATGTCATCTTGGGCGTCTTCACTTTCTCGGGCGCTGGCAACCATAGTGTCGGGAATTGTTGGTACAGCTGGGATACCCTCCCTTTCGTGAGGATCAGCACTCATGTAACGAGGATGGCGCATCGCTCGAGGGGTGGCCGGAAGACCTATCGGAACAGACGTGGTGGAAGTAGCCCCAGTGTGCATCCTACCCGTAGGTGAATACTTCTTCGATATCTCAGGGTCGGCAGTTTGGCTTCGCTGGATAGGGTCACGATGCATGGAGATGGTGGCGAAAGATTCTGGGCCGTCAGTCTGAGAGCGCTCGACAGGCACGGGCCGATGGGCCAACTCGCCAGGATGCGGAATTATAGGCGCAGAAGGACGTCGAGCAAGTGATAGTCTACGTTCCTCTAGTTCCTTGGCTGCGAGTTCCTTCCTGGAAAGTGTAGTTGGACGGATTTGCCCAGAGCGGCCAGATTGGTTAGAGTGGCGCGAAGCAGGTCGGCTTTCGGTAGTCGCTTCGTGGATTCGCTCTGGTGAGCCATCTCGCATGGCGGCACGCGGTCGGCTTGTTTCGCGAAGAGCAGAAGCTGCTTTACGGCTCATTGAACGATCACGAGGTAACCGGCGATCCGGAGACAGTTCCCTTCGTGAGCTTTGGGCTCGTTCTCCAGGACGGCGGCTAGTGCTTCGTTGACGAGGACGGACTGGCTCATAGCTCTCTTGGTTGACTGCTTCGTCGCGATACATCGGCTTAGGAGACCCAGGCGAGCGCCTCGCAGAGCTCTCGTCACGGGTGGAGCTACGGCCGCGATCGTCGTTTCGACGTCGGCTAGAGGCACGACTGGCCGCCCTGCTCTTGACACATGGTGCAGCTTCCGGCGACTCTGGACGACGCGCAACCTTGGATGACGATCTCGCTTTGCTTGCGCCAGTCCTTGCACGACTCCTATGAGTTCGACTACTGCCAATAGACTCGGTAGCGATAGGAGAGGTCACATCGACCTTATAGTACCGTTCATCATCGAAGTTCTCCGTGTTGGTTGCGGCCTCTTTGCTTGTCTTGGCATAAATGCCGGCGTCTTCGGGCGACATAGGTACCGGTGAGGATGGAGAGCGTTTGGCAGGACGAATGTAACGAGCACCAGAGCGCCCGCGAGCTTCCGAAGCTTCACGCGTTCGACTACGAGTTCTAGCTGTGCGGCTCTCCGGACGAGGCTCTGTGCGCGATCCAGGGCGAGGCTCAGGCTTGGAGTCAGAACGCTTGCGGGAATAGTAATTGGCCTCTTCCAAGCTGCTAATGTATTGGTCGATGCCACGGGCTTTTGCGCTCTTGACGCTTGCGCCTGTCAGAGGTGGGCTTAAATTGATGTAGCCACCACTGTCGAGGCCTTGATCAACGATGGTTTCGACCACGTCCAAGTGCAAGTCTTGTACGTTTCGGCTGCGGGAACTATTGCGTGACTCCACTTCTTTCCCAACCAGGGTATCGAACACACCTGCGGCAGGGGATGGGAGGTGCTCTTTGGATTTGGTTGGATCGTAAGTGGCAGCAGTCAAGACAAGCTCCTTTTCACTGGCTCCGGTTGACGCAGCTCGACGTGTTGAGAATGGCAATGTCTCCGCCTCACGCCCAATGTTGTCAACGGCAGTTCGCGGCACATCGTCGCGGTGTCCGCGGTTTGGTAGAGCAAGAGACGCGAGATACTCATTGTTCGTTGCGGACCGGTCTGGGTCAGATCGAGAGGGAAGACGCTTGCGACCATATGAACCAGGCGTAGCGGTCCTGGCAGACGATGGTTCACGAGAGGTATCACGAGCCCGCGCGGTTCTCAAGCTTGCGCCAAGCCACGGATTTCTTCCTCCAGTGGGACTCATGGCCGACTCGGCGATGGGCGTAGCGCCAACATTCATCGGCGTTTGTTCATCATCTTCCGGAATCATTTGTTGCGGTTGAGGCCCCTGGCCAAAATCGGTTACGAGTTTGAGAGAAGACATCTTCGCCGTGATGCGACTACCTCCGGCGCTTGGAGGTGATAGAGGTGGGCTAACCTGCGAGCCCAGCAGATGTTGCTTCTGCGCAGAGAAGACTGCGTCTTGAGCCCGCGGAGAAAACCAAGGCTCTGAAGATTCCAGACCCATGCAAGAGAAGCACTTCACGGCAAGTTCCGCTTGGCCGTGGGAAACTGCAGCCTCACCCCACTTCCTGACCAGGAATGATTGCCGTTGCCAATCGGTCGGGAAGATGAGGCATGTAAGCAAGACTGCTTCCATGAAGAATTTACGAGAGACGTAGACTTCAACGGCATCATTGTGTTCACCGAGGCCAAGCAGAATAGCAACGGCAGGATGGATGTCGCCCTTCTCCAGGAGACGCTGCACGAAGGTCTCTCCGACTTTCTTCTGCGTGCCTTGACCCATGGAGCTGAGAGCAAGCAACATCCAATCCGATGAAGTCATAGACTCGGATCCGACCATGGAGGCCATGAGGTCCGCACCAACGTTACCAAGCCACTTTGAAAGCAGCACAGCTGCGGCTGACCCAGGCGGGTGGCGTGCAACTGACGTCGTTAGCGTGTGCCAACAACAGAAGGAACAGACTTACGTTCGTCTCGGATCAGCTCTTCAATGTCGTTCTCCCATCCAAACACGACGCGAAGCATGTTCTGACGCAGGTCGTCAGGGGTTCGCTCGGGGCCAAGTTGGGAATTCCGGTAAGGGATGTCACCCAAACGGGCCTTGGTGAAGGGAAACAAATCCATGTGCTGGGTGCGAAGCGACTCATCAGGACTGCGAAGTACTTCCTTGCGAAGATGAGAGGAAGTGAAACGCGAGGATGCGGCCGACGAGGTAGAGCGAATAGAAATACTCTCTCGTGACGTACCCATCATGGACGAGGTGCCTGACGAGAACACTGTACCTCCAGAACTCTTTGACGACCGGGTATTTGCAGGTTTGTCATAACGATAGCGCGGAGCACGACCACTTCCTGAGGACCTGGAGCTCTGCGAACCCCGACTGGAGACAGGACTTAGGGGACCGACACGATCACGACGCTCCTCCTCCAACTGATCCATCTCTTTCGCAATCTTTTGCAGCGGTGAGAGCACAGCGTGACCCTCGCCCTCACTACTTTCAGATTCAATCAACACATGCACCGCTGACTTTGGCTGTGCGGTCAGTGGAGTCTTGCCAGTCGTATCTTTTTCATCAAGGGAATGAGGAGGGGATGGAGGGGTATTAGCAGGAGGATGCTGGACATTTTGAACAATGGTAGGCGTCCCATTCGGGTTCAAGTCATATTGTTGCACACCGTAGTTACGACTCATGGTGAAAAGGGTAGCAGTGGGACCGTAGTTGCAAATGGCGGCAACATTGTCGACCGTAGGGACACTCTCATAGGAGACCCGCTTGGTGCGCACATCCCAAGCAGCTGTTTGACTATGGGTAATGAGTGGTCAGCATGTTTTGGCTAAGCGCCGGGCGCCCGCGCTATGCAGGGCAGCCCAGGGTGAGAGATGCGGAATACGTACCCTTCCGTGTATTGGACGATTCGGCCGTTTTTGGACCACGCGAACCAGCAGGGGCCGGGTTCTCTTTGGTCCGATTTGTTAAGGATGCGGATCACACAGGGTGTGTCGCCACCGTGGGCAGCCTTGGGAATACTCCACACTCTGAGGTCACCGTCCGAAGTTTGAGCGGCTAGCATCTCAGACTTTTGTTTTGAGGATGATCCATGCCAGGCGAGCCCTGCAATAGGCGAAGGGGCTCTGGGCGTTGTGAGCGTGTGGAGAATGGTAAATGACGGCTGGAGCGTCGCAATCAGAATCGAGCCGTTGAGATATCTGGAACCGCTTTAGCATGAATGTGCCCGGCACGTGGGCGCTGTTTCGAATGCTCACCCAATCGCAAACGTCCTGCAGTCTGCCGCAGGAGCCAGTGCGGTAATGGGATCGAAGATGGTCCGCGCAGAGATGTGCTCGGATGTCGAGGGCTCGAAGAGGATGATGTTGCCCTGGGCGTTGCCTGCGTCCTGATTAGAAGTGGAAAGAGCGTCTTGGTTTCCACCCACCGAACGCAACATTGCCGTTCCTCATCCACGCCGCAACGCGGATCTGGTCATACGAGGCAAATCGGGCCACCTCGTCGCCCGTGAGGAGATCCCACACAATTGCGGTGCTCCCGGCATCGTAGCTCACCACCAGACGGCCTGCTCCGCGCTCGCTGACCGTGTCGGCAGAAATCCAGGAGACGTCTTCGCGATGCCTGGTGAATCGTCGCTCCACGGCCAGCGTGTCGTGGTGCAGGCACAGGATGACGTTGCGCTGGGCGTACAGCAGGAAGGATGCGGTCGCAGCGCATGGCTCGAAGGCGAATTCGTCGCTGCCGGGCGTGATGCTCGGTGTGGGCGGTTTGTGCTGGACATCGGAGCGCACCGAGGAGCCTCGCGACGCCGAGCGCTGTCTGGCGAGTCCGGTCGACATGGTGCGCCGGCCTGGGTGTGCGAGTCGGTTAGTCAAGGTCGAGTGTCGAGACGGCCGCACGGCGCATGCTGAGGGCAGACTGGGGAGCACAATCAGGGGCTTCGAGCGGCGCAACGAGGAGACTAAAGAGCAGGTCGGGGAATTGAGACTCACAGCAACGTGCGCGCTAAAGAGGAAGTGCAGCTGTTCCCAAGCCCCACGGCGTTTGGGAAGCGGGATACTTTAGCCCCGCCCTGGCTTGCTGGGGTAGGAAGTCGGCGGTAGACGAGCCTGCATGCGCCCGTTTGGAGGCGAGGGCGGTACCACGACAACGTGCAGCTGGAAAGACAGACAGAGGCAGGCAGAAGAGACAGGAGAGCGAGGAGACGGGCAGCAGAAGCGCGGGCGAGCGAGCGTTGATGCAGCAGCCGGCCTGGGCCTATCAAGGGCCGGCGCTTAAGGTGTGCAGGAGGAGTGCTTCCTGCTCAGCATAGCAGCAGAGTCTGGTTTGGCGACGAAGCAGCCGGGGACCGTGAGGCGTCGTTTAACGGCTGGGGCCCTCGCCGCTTCATTCATTTGCTGGCATCCGGCGACACTCGAGATGGCCATCGGACTCGACGTGCGAGCGCTGGCGAGATGGCGGCCGCCAAGGAGGCCGCCCCAGCGACACGACCGCATCGTTGGCTAAGTTTCGCGCTGCAGAAACCGCGGTGCCTGCATGGGGACGAGCAGCGCAGCCTCTCGACGAGCGGTTGACGACGGGGGGTGCAGGAAGAGCAGGCCAGCGCGCCAGCGGATTGGGCAGGCGGCGGTGACAGAGGCAAGCCGAATCACACAGGGCCGACTCCAACGGTCCTATCATGATGCGCAGCCGCATCTGGTACGGGCCGCGGCATGCATCCTCGTCCACGCCATGCCCAAGACGCGCAACCCCACTGTACCAAGGCAGACCGCATATATCAGACTGCAATGCGCTGCCCTCTCCTCCGTTGCTTGCAGAGCGTGGATATCTCGCGACAACCGCACCATCACTGCCCCTGCCCCGAGCGCTGGATGGGGGCTGTTCTGCAACTGTGCCTCTACACCGCGCCGGACCCTCCCTTTGCTCGGAAACGGCTATAGCATCGCCATATTGCAACACGAGGTGGATAACTGCATTGGCCGTCGTGCATCGCTCCCATGCAGCTGCTGGACCCGAGGGCGCGTATCCCAAGGTACAAAGGTGCGAACGGGGTTACGAATCCGTTCACGCATACATGTGCCCGGCCCCTTGATCCGGGGACACCCTTTCTGAGGAACACATTCGACACGGCTTCGGCCATCGCATCTCTGGGGATTTTTGCAAAGCACAGGCTCGCCTTGGATGTGCCGCAGCCCTTCCGTCGCCCCGCAGTGACTTGCCGCTGTCCAAGCTTCGTCGATCTGCGAGGGGATTCCTTTGCACAGTGCTGAATCCATGTTGGTCCATGCAGCAACCGCATATTGGCTCTCATCTTGGTTTGACCCTGCAGCCTCCTCAGCGATGAAGCAACCGTTTTGGCAGGGGCCTCTTATCGTTCTGACCGTATTCTCTGCTGCCATTGACCTTTGACCCAACCCTTATCACACTCCCGATTTCGCTCAACAAGAAACTCACAATGCTCTGCAGAGGGCGGGTCTCTAAGCGCCCACACTAGCATCTGTACCCTGCTGTGCATGCCCCTCCCAAGCATCCCACGTTCCTCACGACAATGAGAGGGTGAGGGTTGCTGCAGCGTAACCTACCCCTCAAAAGTAACCTTTCTAGAACGATCCGGCAGTTCAGTCTGATACAGGCACACGCTCCAGACCAGTGTAACGCGGAGCGATGCATCGGTAGCCGGAAGCATCTTTTCCCAGCGAAAGCACCACGCAAGGCGCAAGTCGCTTAACGTCGCATGGTGACTCACCACAAGCGGAGGCTGGGAATTATTTTTGGACCTATGCCAACCCCGTGGCGAGCGTACCTGGGTATCTTTCCACCAGAGAGTCGCGATGATTCTATTCGTTCGTGGTCGGGTGAGGGATATTGTCGGGACCTCCATTCGCCGTCGCCGCCGTAGACCATGCTCCCGTCACACCGATTTCATGCCCAACAATGGAAACGAAGGATTCGACCCGTGATGTCGTTCGTTGGGCAAAGTGACGATGTTTGGCGGTAACTCCATAGAGACTCGCCAATCGCGTACTTTGGCTGCAATTATCAAACTTTATGCTTGTCGACTTCCTGATGAACGCGCCAAGCAGAGCGGGTACGAAAGTAAAACCAACCAAGTTGTTTGAAACCATGACCAAATTCCGTCAAGAGTTTACACTACGCAGGCCAAGTCCAGCAGCAATAAGACGTTCATGCAGGAAATATAGCAAACCTTACCACGGTACCATTTATAAGGTTCGTATTCCAAGGCACAATCGATAAAACATAAACACCCACTTGGGGCAGTAAAATCCATACGACCTCGTCCTCACCGCCTGGTTCGCTATGAGAGTCCGGAGCCAGAGACAAGGAAATGACCCTTGGCTTGGTACACTTCATCCACAAAACAATGGCATCACAGCATGTCACAGTTGCAGCCGAATGCAAGGGTCAACTAATCATATTCGCTGGGTATCTGATGAGATGGGTATCATAATAGGAAAAGCGCGGTGTGACCGCGGCCCAAATAAGCCATGCGGCATCCCGCGCATGAAAAAACATCCCGTTCCCAGTCGCCATGTTCCGTTTATCGGAGGGTATCAAATGCAAATCCCAGAACGCCTGCAAATGTCAAAACTCATCACACTCCAGCACCAATACGATGAGAGCGCTTGCTCAGCCTCCAGCCTCCTTCGCTTCATGTCACCGCGGCTACGGCGCCAATGCCGATTCGTCGATCTTCACTTCTAGACCCGATCATACGAAAGTCGGCGAAGTCCAGACGGAGAGGCACATGGCAGGACCAGCAGTAGCCACCAACCACGTGTGGGATTTGCGGGGAGGTGCAACAGTAGCAAGCACCCGCAACCCGGACTCTCGTCACGTTGGATGTCGTGGCTGCTTTCGGTGTCCGGATGCTGAGTGATGCTGAGTGATCCATGTCCAGATCCATCGGGGTGCGAAAGCGGCATGCGTGACGAGGCGTACGCACGCGTACTGGAATGCGTGCTCCCACGCTCAGCATCCGTTTCGATCGGCCACCAAAAACTCTCCATGACCGAGCATGAGGATGCTTGAATAAGAATGCAGCGCTAAAAGGATGATGCGCGCTAAAGGTCTGACGTTGTTGCAGCAACAAAAATGACTGGGCAACATGTTAGGGGCTGGATTGCTGCAAGCGTGCAGGAGTCAGACGTACCATAAATGAAGATGGCAAAGGATCATTCAGTCTCGCTGGGCTTCTGGTGACTCAGAGATAGGAGTCATAGGCTTGCTGGAGCGGCGAGGCTTGCGGCCACTGCTGCGCCTGCGCTGCTTCTTGGGTTTCTCGCTGGCGTAGAGTGGCGGCAGAATGGGGAAAGCCTGAGCCGTGGGAGGCTGTCGTGGTGGCGCAGGCGGTTCCTGGAGGTAGGGACAGCAGCGCTCGTCATCGAAGTCTTCACCGAAGAGGTCGGCGTCGCTGATGTAGGAACTGGGAGCGCTCCGGTATTCCAGCGAGTTGCCAGTCGGCCACGAAGGGTATGCACAGGAGGAACCGTGGCTGGAGGTGGACGACTCGATGGAGCAGTTGCTGTAGAGGGAGTCTGTGGGCGAAGACATGTTGGTCTTGAAGGCGACGGGGACCGACTTGGAAGGCGAAGAAGCTGGGGATGTTTCGAAATGCATCGCGGCTGCTGTGGGGCGCGGGTTGTTATATGTTGTTTGCGGGCGTGGTCGGCGGAAAACACTGCACTCGGAGACGACGCGCCTGTTTCGCGTGGTCGACGTCAACAGTAAGTGTACCGAGGCAGGGTCCGGGTGGATGACGGCGTGGCAGAGGCCGGGATCGGATCCGAAGCTGGGAGAATGACGAGCAAAGCCGGACTGGGGCCGCACGCGGAACCGGTTCTGGGGGATGCTGTCAGGTCCAAGTCAGGATGCGCGAGGGATGCGGTGCATGTAAATAGGCAGCGGGCGCGCGGAGGGTCAGGAGGCTGAGCCAGAAGCAATGTGCCTTTGTGACGCTCGAACCGAAATCAGATGCGCTGGAGGTGCGATCCCACGCGCTGGCCGTGCGGCGTTATATCCATTCCCACACGCCGCCACGGCATGAGACGGGTGCGTGCTGTCGGCTCCTGATTTGCTTCTTCCGACTTACGGTGAGTGACCGCTACTTGACTCGCCGGCGCGGGATTGGCTTGCCCTGTCACCGCCAGATGTGAGCCGTCAGCCCCCGTGGCCCATCTCCGCTGCGCACCCCCGTTTGCCCATGCGACATCGCACAGTCATGCTGAGCTGGCCTCGCCCCCGGTGAGTCAGGACCGCCTTGCGACTCGTGGCGCCTCCCGCTTCTGAATCGCAATCCACGACTGCACTGTCACTCGAGGGGTCTCCAAGCGCCCCCACGAGGCTTTGCGGGAAAACGGGGTGCGTATCCAGTCTTGCCCACCCCTTGGGGCGATCGCTGCTCGGTTGTCGGTAGAGCTCCCAGCGCATTCAGCCGGACGTGAGCACTGCCAGACGGCTGGCTGTCCGCAGATCCGCCATGTGAAAGCGCATCCAGTTGCGCGCACAAGGCTAAGCGCCGGCACATGCGAGAGTCATGGACTCGGCTTTCTGCAAAACACCATCTGCCTCTCTTTCCTGACTGGAACGCCACAGCCCGGAGCGAAACACCTCTCCAAACCTTCCTGAAGCCTGAACGACTCCGTTTGACCGCACATTCCGGCCTTTAACCGAACTGCTACTCTGGGGTACATTAGCCTCAGGACCGCGATCTCAGGGTCCAGTGTCTCTTTCTTAGTCTTCCGTCGCATATTCTAGCCTTCGGACTATGCTCCACCCTACCGTACGGACAGCGTTGATCCGGAAAACACATGTGATCCGCATGGCAACCGTCGCGACGAGCGCTCCAGAACTGGTCCACACCGACACCCTACCTGTACAGGTGGTCAGCTCTCCAACGCCATACCGCCTTGCACGCTCCCAAATGCGCATTGCGTGCAGGCAAGAGGCGTTTGGTACGACATTAGATACCCAAGTGTGGTTCGCAAGGCTGAGTAGTCATCTCTGGGATTGTATGCAGTCAGCGCTCCCGCCCTCATCACCCACAGCCGTCCGCCTACTGGAGGTCCCGCGTGCGTCGGGCATTACACAAATTGCGCCGCTACCAGAAATAACACCGCTCTTGCTCACCCTCACTGCCAGATTGACACAGCCTTGCCGATTGCTATAATCAGCCAGATTGCTTGCGTCCATATCGACGGTCAATAGCCACGTTGATAGATTGGTACGGCATGTGGACCGAGGATTTGGAAGGCGC
Source organism: Pleoardoris graminearum (assembly GCA_030770415.1). Taxonomy (NCBI): domain Eukaryota; kingdom Fungi; phylum Ascomycota; class Dothideomycetes; order Pleosporales; family Didymosphaeriaceae; genus Pleoardoris; species Pleoardoris graminearum. The sequence goes on from JASEKS010000305.1 coordinate 72,112, forward strand.
TCGGACTCTTTGGTTAATTTCTTTCTTCGGTCGATGATGTTGCGATTGCAAGTGTCGGCTCCTTAGCAGATGCCCCTGGAACGCGCGAAGAAGGATTTCCGAGCTTCTGCCTCGGGACAAGTCTTCACTTCTGCCGAAGAGCCACTTCGCGCAGACCCTGCATTTGGAAAATGTTTACTAAGAGCGTCTGAAGAAAGTTCCTCGAACTTTATGCACATGGCCGTGATCGTGATCTGAAACAGCTCTGCGCCGGCCCTAGACACTAATACTGATAAGCAGGGACGTAAGGACGATAAATTAATTAATTAGTTCTTTAATAATAGTATACTTCAGAAACTTTTTTATTTTTAAAAATTATTTATTGAGTATTATTATAAACTATTTTACTTAGTTTATATCTAGTTTAAAAAAGGTTTTTTTTAATTTATATAACTTTATAGACTTTTTTTTATTACTTTTATTAATATAGTAATAGACTCGTTTAATAATAATTATAATAATTAATATATAAAAGTAATTTTATATATTATATAGTTTAGTAGTACTAGTAGCGTTATAATATTATAATATAAATATTTATTTTTATAAACTTTATACTATTTTTTCTTAAAAATATTAGTCTTTAATAATATTATATATTTATATATTAATTAAATAAAAAGTGTAGCTATAGTAGCTCAAAGTAACTAATAGGGGTTTAAAAAAGAAAAAGTATATATATATCTTTATAATTACTAATATTATTATAGTATTATTTATACCTTATTAATATTTTTAATAATATATAAATTTAGTATAGGAATATCTCTAACTAAAATTAAACTAAGTATTAGTATTATAAATTTATAAAATATAAAAAGGTAAAAAAAATTAATAACTTATAAAAATTTATTAAAATATTTTATATTTCTTACTACACTATTAATAAAATAAGTTATTAGGAGTCTTAGCAGAGTAGGTAGATTATAAAAGGTATTCTTATGTCGATTAGAAAAATTATCACTACAAAGCCTGCGGGTCGGTTAAGGGAGTACCCGTTGTTTTGCAAAACAAGCAGGGGTGCGCAACTCTCCCGCCGAGAGAGGCTCGCGGCAGCACTTCCGCGACTCGTGCCATGAGTCGTGCAACGGGGCAGCCGTTGGGAAAGATGTGCTCTGCCGCTTCCGCGACGCAGTGACGTCCTCGCAACGCGATTCATGTCTGCAATTTCGCGAAGCTTCGCGGCAGCCTTCCAGCGTTCCCCGCGAGCTGCCTCATTTTGTTTTCCACGCGGACCGGCGTGCCTCACATTGCAACCTCCCCAATTCGTCGTTGCTCACCGAGCCGCTGTTGCAAGCGGAACGATGGATAAGGGCCGCGCTTGTCACTAAACTCCCTCTTGCGGAAACACTTGCACGGGAAAAGCGTAAGCCCGTCCGAGAGTCCACTCCCACGTGTTTGTTCGTTGCGAGCCTTCGACCGGAAGCGCTAGTCTACGATAGGTAGCATTTGCCACGAGGAGCGCTTCCGAAACCTCCCGCCTGCGTTTTCCCGAGATGGAGAAACTGCCTGCGAAGGAACGCATCTATTCTGATTAATGCTCCCAAAGTCTGCACATCCTTTCCTTCGCCTGCTGTGTCTCGCATCTTCCCTTAGGAACTGCCCTGCAGCGGGCAAAGGCAGCAGGCAGCTCGCTACATTGCACATGAATCAACCTGATTATCAGCTTCAGCTGATTCATCATTTGAAATATCGTTGGGATTCATTTTAAAAAAAAAAAATTCATTGTGTATTGCACATGACTACTTGCGCTGGTTGTGGCGTTGATGCGACAATTTACTCTACATGTATGGAGCGCTCGCGGTAAAAGAGAATAAGGAAGGGTTACCATCGATCTTTTGCTCCAGACCAACACCAACACCATGCGGACTTGGATCGGTGTGTAGCGCCGTGCTCCCGGCCACGCTCCGGATGCTCGCTATCCGTACGTCTGGGAATACCCCCTTCGCTCTCGGTATGCGCGGTTAGCTGTGACAATACCCGCTTCTCCGCATAGACACCGTGCTTTAGAATCTAGATTTCGACTCCGGCTCCACACCCATCGATAAGCATCGCGGTATGGGTTACATATCGATATGCCGGCGCGCAAGGACGACTGTGCAGCAACGTCGCAACGCGGGGTCACCTCTGCTGTCCGTTCGCTTTCCGTCTTTCGCCGTCAGGTTATCCAGGTCGGCTGCGCAGGGTCAGCGTGCGACATGCTCGGACTTCATGTTCATATCCCGCTTGGAGTAATGGGAGTAGTAGTGGCACAACGTCTCAGCATGATGGGTGCGAGACGCGAACGGTCATTGGGGCTTACGAGGCTGACGCTTACGCTCATACACCGTGATGAGCGGAGCCCCAAACATGGAGAACTTCCGCTGCGCAGCGAAGATCCATCGTAACTGGCGATCCCTCATCCATCGTCGCGGCGAGTTTTATGTGACTGCACGGTGGGGCCTGCGACACAGCGTGAATCTGTCTACAAACCCGCCCCGGGCACTGGCTCATGCGCGACATGAAGCACCCGGACACCCAGTACGTGGCAAGGCCTGTCATGTCGCCAACGCAGCCCCGTCCTCGCAACCCCGAAGGGAGGAAACAAGACGAGAGCCCACTTTCTGTACCACCACGCCCAATGATTCCATCAGTAAACGCGCTCCGTGGCGGTGAGGCCCTCACAAGCCGTCTCGGCCCAATTCCCGGTATCGCACGCATGCCTATCGCGCTGTGCGACCCCCCATCCGCTCTCCAGGAATTTCCAGTTTTCGAATCGGCTCCGAAAATTGCAGAAAAAGATGACTCACCACAGCACCTCAAATCAAGGCATCATCGAAACCAGCGGTATAGCAAGCCGTGAGTTGTCATGCTCCGCTCACCGACAGCTTAGACAGCACCGCTGCGCGCGGCAAGGCCAAGACGCAGTCACGATGACAATCTAAGAGCTCGATCAAGCATCACGGCAGATTGACGTCGAGTCATCGGACTGCACGCATGCTTGACGTGTCGAATGCGTCGTGAGTTCGGGCTAGCCACCCGTTGATTGCGACATCGCAGACCGGCGGCATCATGACTGGTGGTGTTTGGGAGCCGATTATGGGGTAGAGGGTTGCGTGCATGTTACAGTCGGATAGCGAAAGCATTACGTTGACCGCGGGCCAAGCGGGCTACGCTTCACATGTTGCCACGCGGGGATCGCGACATCGCAACCTTTCGCGCCGCTTTCCGGGTCGCCCACGCCTGTGTTGCATGTCACGAGGCAGCATCGCCACCTCGGCATCAACGGGGAATGCCACCCACGTCACGTCGTTGCTTTTCCATGTCGGAATGCAACCCCTGGTCAGGTTTCATTCAGGTTGATGCGAGCGCGCGACAAGCGCTGCAAGCAAGAATAAGCCCCATGCTCCGTCCGCGATGGCTTGCCCGCTCTTCCGCCTGTCCACCTCCAATGTAAGTGGGGGAGCCGGTAGTCCCTCAATAAATATGTGGTATGCTAAGGGCGCGTAGGTGCACGGTATGTCGGCTTTGAGCGGCTGGGTAGGATAGCTCGGCTGGTGATGGTACACTATTATTTGTGCGAAATTAAAAGAGTGATTACGGCTCGGGATCAGCAGCGCACGATATAGGTGTCATCTGTGAAAGAATAGAGATTTGAAGCGGTAGTATGGTAGGTATTCGACGCTGGCAGAAAGATGGAAAGGTACGGGGTCAGTAGGGCTGTGTCTATAATTCAAGCTTGCCACATGGGCTACGAGATTTTTACGTACGCGACAGCAGTTCGCGATCGAGGACTCCGTTTAGGACCCCCGGTACCATATGCCTCACTTGTAGGATGAAGCTTAGCCTTGTATCTGATAGAGGCTTCATGCGAGGAACACAACTCCGTATACCAAGCGTTGAAATGGCACAACGGCCATAGACACTGCGACAGCACCCGCTTTTTCAATCACCGTCCATGCCTCGCACCATTGTCGTCCTTTACAAGAAGTTATTCCTCCCTTTTTCCTCCGTCCGTGTCACCGTCCACACCCTAGTATTTTCTCGGCGACATACATTCAGGAATCCATTGCTTCATCTGATGTACTGCATCCAGGCTCCCTCAGCCATCTTTACAGAGACGCGACATCTTCGATGCACTTGTCAAGCTCACTTTGAATCTGGCCGGCCCTGTGATTCAGGTCGTCCAAGTTCCGCTTATAGTTGTCTAACTTGTGCTGATACCCGATGGTCTTGTTCTTGTGCTCGTCAATCGTCTTCCCGTATCTGGACACATCGTCTTCGTACCTCTGGCACTTTCCCGTGACCGCATGGTACTTCTTCTTCGCCGCTTCCAAACCGTACTTGATCTCCTGCCCACGATGCTTGGAGAAGGTGAGGACGAAGAAGTCCATGTTTTCAGTGGAATGAGAGGTATCAAACAAGTCGGCCCCGGAGCTGCTACCCGGTGTCGAGGTGACGCGTACCTCTTGAGACGAATCTGAGCAGTGGTTTCCGACGATATCAAACTTCTTGCCGTCGAGATCCAACCCTGTATCCAAGCTCTGAGCGTCCCTAATGCACGTCACCGCCGCCGTGACCCAACGGCGGATATTGTCTATATCCATACTCGTGCCGATGGTCAAGCCTTTCAGAATGAAGCAAGCTTCGATGTACCGACGGAGCCGCTCCTTTATATTCTTGAACCATTCCGCCGCTGTCTCATTCGGAGGAACGAGGTGCGAGAAAGGCTCAACGTAAACAACATCATCTCGGAGTTCCGTCCAGTGTAGTTCTGACTGCTTCTTGTCGCCTTCGCCATGGAACTTCAGGCGCTTAATACCGCGACCTTCCTCGGTGTAGGATAAGTACGCATAAACAGTGAAAGTGTTCCATGTACCAATTAGGATCTTCTTTGCTAGAGGACGGGTGGTCTGCGTTGCCGGAAAGAACTGCACTTTTTCCGAGACCGGTCAGCTTAGTGGTTCCGAAAGTGGTCTTCAAGTGCTGCTGTAGAGCTTCATGTCACGCGCAGCCGCAGGTGCGGATGCTATGACGACTCCTAGGTCCATGATTCGAAGCTCCAGTGCTATGACCCTGTCAGACACTAGCGATGCAAAAGCATCGCAGCGAAGGCTCGACACTTACGAGCGGTGCGAAATATGATAGAATGCGCGAAAGCGGGTGAAAGAGAAGAAGACGCATCTAATTTGCGTTTGTTTGTCGTCTGTGTGGAGACGAAAGGATCAGGAAGGAGCGCTCCACGTGCAAAAGGCGTCGCCCGGGCCGCTGACTTACTATACCACCTACTGACTCACTCTTTCACTGAAGCATCTGCTTGGAATATGTTTGGCTCTTCGATGTCATCGTGAAGCACGTTCCTAGTTCGTACTTCCAAGTAGGTAACTCTTGGTTCTCTCTCTCGCCACTGGGGGTCTCCGCTATCGAGCATATCGTGGGCCCACAAAGAAAAGCAAATGCTAGGTATGGAAAGTGAATCCTCATCCCGCTGATATGGGTGGCTCACCAAAGGAGTGCATCACTCGTGGCGTTACTCTTGGCCTGAACCAGATTCCCAATACTTGTCCCAGTTGTATTTGATAACCTCATTACCCCAAGACGTCCAACCCGCCACCAGGCTCCGAGAGAAGACTTCCAAAGCGCTGTACTCCTTCGCGTCTGGCATATACGGCTCTAGTAGCTCTTTGAGGCACGGCTTGCGAGAGTGTACGTCCGGCACTGCCGCGATGACCTTCTTCTTGGGCGCGCTGGCATGCTCCATTTTCGTCCAAGCGTTCGGCGCTGCCCTCCCCAGCAACAAAACCTCGTAGGGCTTCCGCAACGTGCTGTCAATGTCAAACATGGGCTCGCCATGAGTGGTGGTCTTGACCCAAATCCATTCCTCCACAAGCCCGACATTCCATGCTTCGAAGAGCCCGTCGGGACCCAGTATCTGCGCGCGCATAGCCTCCTTGTTCGTGATCCACACGCCCACCAACGCATTGTGCTCAAGATAGTTATCAATGTCCATTTTCAGAAGTATCCTCTTGATATTCGGCATGCCGCCGGTCATTTCGTAGGCACCCTTTCGCCGCGCCGACCGGTTGGGCCAGGGAGGGTCAAGCAGCACAAGGTCGAAGTGCCGTGGGAGCATGTACTCGTTCGTGAGCTTGCGAAACGCCGCACGAAAACTATCTGAATGCGTTGAGTCGCTGAGGAAGAAGGTCGCACGGGGTGGCACTGTGAAGCGATACTCTTGCGCCTCACGGCCGGACTGGGTAACGTTCTCTCGCACGTGAAGGTCTTGCGGTTGGTCATACGGGTTGTGAAAGGAGGATGCCCACGGCTCGGTCGGTCCGGCAGGAGGGACATGTGCATCGTCCCGTAGAGGGCCGTACGACATCAGCCATTTGTGTGCCACGGTTTCAGGCGCCGTTGCATTCGGGTCTCGTGTTGCACCGAGGGAAGCCATCATCTTCTGGAAGTCGAAGTGCGCGCCTTCGCCCTTGCTTTCGTCCAGTGCAGACCACTCCCGGAGTCGGCTCTCGATCTCCTTCTCTGGGTCGTCGAGCTGCATGTCTGTGTCTGCTTCCCCATGCTTTGGTACCTGGAATATGAGCTTGCGTGGCAGGCACCAGGAGCCAGTAGTGTGACTTCGGATCTCGGCGAGAGCTGCATGGATGAGGCTCTTATATTCGATGTGCAGATCGGTCAGGTGGGAGGAGTGGTTCTTCTTGGCTTGTGAAGTCTTCGGTTCCTCGTGCAGCTGATAGGGAGCCTCCAGTGGGGCAGTAGAGAGTAGAGTGTCTGCACGACCTTGTGCTATGGCGACTGAAGTCGGGATGTCGATGAGTGTGACATCCCGGTCCGCGTTCTGGAAGAGAATTGATGTGCGCGGCTTCATGTTCTTTTCTCTAGAGAAGCCGGGCATGCTTCTCAGGGGACCGTGAGTGGTTCCAGATAGCCTCGAGCAGATGCTGAGCTTAATGGGTTTGAGTGTCGAAAGGCCAAATAACAAGAGATTGATGTCTTGTATGCGAAGTTGACTTGACTTAGGAGAAGTGAGAATACCTACTCATGTGACTAACTCTTCCCAGGGAGTCTACGTCATCAACCGTGGTAAACTCGACCATGCGACTATACAGGGGAGCAAAATCAGCTTTGGATATGTATTTCTCTTGGCTTCGAAATTAAATCCAACGTAGGGTTGCCGTCCGCTTGACGATGGTGTTCTATGTTGTTCGTAGCTCGCTTTTCATCGGAACAGCGCTGAGCCCTTGCCGCCAAGCACTTCCGGCCGGCAATCCTCCATCTCCCCTCGGCAAACAACGTCACAATGTACGGCACATCCCTCCATACTGCACCGCCGCTTTTCTAAGCAACACACGACCACTTTCGCAGCCCCCATAGCACCCCTGTACCACATCGCCTTCCATATGCCAATGTCGCGATAATCCCAAACAATTAGACAAGGAGCAAGAGCAGGGAAACGGTGGGATGTCGGAGCACATCCATCGCCATGGAGATCAAGGTTCCCGGATCATGACAGGCTCCGCGCAGTTGATTGCACCGCACGAGAAACTACAGAAGGCACCACCGATACTAGCGACCGATGAAGAGGCACACATGCCCGTGAAAGAGGGGAGAAGGAGCAGCAGCCCGTCGCGGGAAAGAAAGGTGGACAGGCAGAGTCCAGAGTACCTTATGAAGAGCGGGCTGGCGGGAGGACTGGCAGGATGCGCTGTACGTCCAGGATCTCGTTATATCTTTCTGCTCCCACTGAGCTTCACAACTCCAAAGTCCATATCGAAAGCAACAAGAGGGACGTCATGCTAACAAAGACACGCAGGGCAAAACCGTAGTCGGTCCACTCGACCGCGTCAAGATCCTCCTCCAAACCCGCAACCCCTCCTTCGTAAAGTACGCCGGCCACTGGTCCGGCTTGCACCTTGCTTTGCGCGACATCTACGCCGAGCAGGGCGTCCGCGGTCTCTTCAAAGGCCACTCCGCCACCCTCCTCCGCATCTTCCCCTACGCCGGCATAAAGTTCCTCGCCTACGACCAAATCCGCTCACGCGTCATCCCCACCCCTGCGAAAGAGACACCCGCGCGGCGCTTCATATCAGGCAGCCTCGCAGGCATGGTATCCGTGTTCTGCACCTACCCGCTTGAAGTGATACGCGTACGCCTGGCTTTCGAAACGAGCGCGGACAAGAGGAGTACGTTGGTAGGCATATGCAGAAAGATATACAACGAGCAGGCCGCGCCCCCCACGCACCATCCTACGAACCCCTTGAGCGCGGCGGCAGCCACCGTCGTCGAAAAGGGCGTCCCGCGACAAGGCTTAGCAAACTTTTTCCGCGGCTTCACGCCCACCCTCCTCGGCATGATTCCCTACGCCGGCGCGTCATTCCTCGCTCACGACACCATGTCCGATCTCCTGCGCCACCCCGTCCTCGCACCCTACACTACGCTCCCGCATACATCGCGGCCCGAGTCCGCGACTTCGACGTACAAACCTGCGCAGTTACAGTACTGGGCTGAACTGGCCACAGGCGGGTTCGCGGGGTTCTTTTCCCAAACCGTGTCCTACCCGTTGGAGGTGATAAGAAGGCGGATGCAAGTCGGCGGCGTAGTTGGGGATGGACACAGACTGGGCATCGCCGAGGTCACGAAGAGGATATTCTTAGAGAAGGGGTGGAGGGGTTTCTTCGTCGGCTTGACGATCGGCTATGTGAAAGTTATCCCCATGTCAGCGACTAGCTTCCTGGTATGGGAGCGTGGTAAATACTATCTCGGGATCTGAAGAGCATTGCGCAAAGCATTGGCGTTTGTGGCGTCTGAATTGAATACCATTGATCGGGTTGTTCTGATACATAGACCAGGGATTGATACATGCGTGGGGAGCGAAAGGGACTTCACCACAATTTGCAATTGGCATTGAACCACTCTTCAACGCGTCTGTCGAACGTGCATTATATTGCTAGGCTAATCTGTCAATCTGGCCATGCGCTTGTATCCAACCTCACCGTGCACCTTTCCGCACAATCCTCACCCTAATTCCATGTATCCTTAAGACGGAGACCCTCTATCTCCCTACCGTCAAAACATGGATGGCGGAAGTTCATGTTCCGGGCAGGGAGAGTCGCCGGTTGTGCTGGGCTTATGACGGATATATATCCGGTAGTCGATAGAGCCGATGTAGGACTGGTTCCGTGGATACTGGAAGACGTCAAGCTAGGTCGGTCGCCAACCAATCCATCCCTTGCGGATAGTTGATATCGAAGCTAATTCGGTCGGTGCATCTGTAGAGGTCCTTCGATATCGTTTTTTAACGACTTCGGAATGCCTGACATGGCGGATTGGCTACAATGTCTTGGTCGGAGCATCATCACGTCGCTACGTCGGTCGCAGGCGCAGCTACCGGTGTGGGGACTGCAGTAGAGCTGGGTCCGGGGACAGCGTGACCGCCCCTAGCACCACCGCGTCCACCTCGACCGTGCGGTCCAAATCCGCCGCGACCTTGAGCTGGCCTGGGCGGTTGTGGGCGAGGCTTAGGGAAGCCTCGAGGAACCTGGTGCTTCTCCTTTCGCTCGAGGACCTGAACAGCACCTTGGGCCACCTTTACAATACCCGCAGCAACTGCCTTACGCAAACCTTCCGAATCGGCAAAGTCGACATAGGCGAATCCCTTACGCTTGTCAATTTCAACTTTCTCGATCGCGCCGAACTCCTTGAGGGCTTCTTCGATCAGGGGCTCTGTGATACCCTGGGAAGGGTTGGCGTGCTTCAAGAAAGCCTGCTTGCCCATTGGTGCAGGAGCGGGAGGTGTGGCGGCAGTCGAAGGAGTCGGGTCTGTCCTCGATGGCGCGGCCTGAGCTGCCGAATTAGCATTTCGAGCAGCCGCAGGTCCTGTAGGAGGGATACGTGCAGGGGCGGGGCCTTTCGGCGGGGCAGCAGGTTGAGTTTGTGCAGCTTCTGGCTTCTTGAGGATGGTAGGCGCTGGAGCGGCTTGCTTCACCGGGGCTTGTGAACTTTCTCCTTCGGTTTTATTGTTGACCTTGTCGGCCAACGAAGCTTTGAAGGCGCGGCGTTCGGCGCGTGAGGGCCTCTCTTTTTTGGGAGAAGTAGGGACGGCTTTCTCAGCTGCTGTGACGGCGGCGACGGGCGTGGCGGCAGGCTCTTTACCCTTCTGCTTGCTGCTCACGTTCTCATCCTGCTTCGGAGGAGCGGTTTCCTGGGTGGCAGAGGCGATTTCGCGCTTGGTCCCCCGACGGCGGTTCGGAGCGGGTCCAAGCCCCAGATCACGCTGCAGGATCCCTTTCGCTATGTTGACATTACCACGCTTGCGTTCTGGAGCAGCTGTCGACGGGCCTGCGGCAGCCTTTTCGACTGAAATGTTTTCTTTCAGTGCAGAGGCTTCCTTGTTGAGCGCCTTGACGGCCTCCTTCTGTGCCTTCTCCTTCTCGGCTCTGGTGGCCTTGCGACCCTTCTCGCTAGGAGCGTTCTCTTTCCCAGGTTTGGCCAGTATCTTTTTCTCACCAGCATCGTCCTTGTGTTCTCCGCGGCCTTTCTTCTGCGGTTTCTCCTTGTTCGCCTTCTTTTCTCGAAGTGCCTCGATCAACGGAGTAGTCTTGACTTTCTCTTCTTTCTGGGGTTCGGTTTCTGGAGCAGCGGGTTTCGTGATGGGCGCAGTCAGGCTCTCTAGGAATTCCTTGAACTCGGGATCTTGGTCGATGGTGCCTTGGCGAGCGTCATTTCTCTTCCTGTTGCCCGGGAGCTTCGGGTATTGGGCGAACTCCAGAACTGGTGGTCCCACAAGGGCGCTATCCTGGAAGGACTTGGCCGCGTCGTGGAAGGTAACTTCGCGAACGCGGTCACCAAGGGCCGCAGCAAAGGGTTGCTGGGTGACGTGAATGTAGGCTCGAGACGGTTTGGAAGGTTTAGATAGGCTACGGAATGTCAGTCCGTGCTTTGCGCTTGCGGTGAGGCGGGGCATACTCTTTGGAGACCTTGCCCTTCCGATAGTTGAGCCAGTCCACCTTGCCGGTGCCGACCTTCCACTCTTCTCCGAGTATGGACTCGAACTCGGCCTTGGTGAGGCCGGGGGGCAGCCGTCGGCATATGAGCTTCAGGCGCGGCAACGGAGCCTTGGGGCCGCGGGGCGCTGATGCGGAGGGGTTCTTCTGCAGCACTTGCACGGGCAGCACGCCATTAACGCCGGCCTGAGGCGCCATTGGGACCGACGCGGAGGGGCAGGTGGCAGAGCAGTGCCAGACGCGGGGGACGTGGTGCGGTTATGAGGGTGGAGTGCAGTCTGGGTGGTGGTTGTTGGGAAGCGCGGACATTGGAACCGTGGAAGGCAAGCGCGACAACAGCGGCCCTCGATGCAGGCGCGGTTACTCTTGCATGTATGGTTGGCAGGCGAAGGCGTTGGATGTCGTAGGAATCGCTTGCCGAAGCGGGACCCCAAAGGCAGCGCAGGGCGGGTGCGCGCTTTGGCCATGCAGCTGCCACCCACGGCTCCCAGGGCTTCCACCTCACCGTGCATATCCAACAACGAGCCGGCTGCTGAAACGAATCCTATTGTAATCCTACGTGCGCCACGCCCGCAGATGAGACCGCAGAGCCTCGCTACGTCACGCTCGATAATCACCGCCGCCGTCACACGACTGTCCCGTTCCCCGCCATTGCTGCCGCGGATCAACTAGGCGGCGCACTCCGAGACCCGTTCTGTCCCTGACGGCTGCAAAACACCGCAAACATGGGGAAGGACAGCGACGTGCCGCAGCCTGGGCCTGCGCGCCTCTCAAAGGGTGCGGGGCCCGACGAATGGCTGGAACAGGCCAAGCACTGCAAATACCTGCCCGAGGCGGAGATGAAGCGCTTGTGCGAGATCGTGAAGGAGTGCCTCATGGAGGGTGAGTTGCCCACAGCGGGATGCCCACCCCTATCCCGAATATGCGTCTGTCCGCATGTAGTGGGGTTCTGCGCGCTGACCCACTTGTCCAGAGTCCAACATCCAGCCTGTCCGAACACCGGTAACAGTATGCGGCGATATCCACGGCCAGTTCTATGATCTTCTCGAGTTGTTCCGCGTCGCTGGTGGCATGCCCAGCGACGCGCCCACCGCCCCGGTTGCTCCCGCAATACCTCCGACCATCAAGCCCGAGGATATCGAACCGCCGACCACGATAACAGATCCCAGAGCGAAAAGGAAAATGAAGCGGAGGTTCCAGCGCGACGAGAGATACACAGGCCCAAGCAGTCCGAGCGAGGGTGCAGAGCTGGACGAGGAGGAAGACGAGGAGGAAGAGCGGGGCCGGAGCAGGAGTGTTACCGATCGACGAAGTATCGGGGACGAATCCTCTACACGCAACGTCCCTACTGGCAACGGCCAGCAGAACTTCATCTTCCTGGGCGACTTTGTGGACCGAGGTTACTTCAGTCTGGAGACTTTTACGCTGCTGATGTGTTTGAAAGCCAAGTACGTGCAATCACTGTCATGGTTCCCCTGATAGCTGACCTGGCAGATTCCCCGATCGAGTCACACTTGTGCGCGGGAATCACGAGTCGAGACAGATTACTCAAGTCTACGGTTTCTACGAGGAGTGCCAGACAAAGTACGGTAATGCCTCTGTATGGAAGGCATGTTGCCAAGTCTTTGACTTCCTTGCTCTGGCGGCCATTGTAGATGGCAAAGTGCTCTGCGTCCACGGTGGACTCAGTCCAGAGATCAGAACGCTAGATCAAATTCGCGTTGTTGCGAGGGCCCAGGAAATTCCCCACGAAGGCGCCTTTTGCGACCTGGTATGGAGCGATCCGGAAGAAGTCGACACATGGGCCGTCTCTCCTCGAGGAGCTGGGTGGTTATTTGGCGACAAAGTCTCGTCAGAGGTACGCGATTTGTCTTTTCTTTGTAAATGGAGACACACAGCTAACCCACCTCAGTTCAACCACGTCAACGGACTACAGCTTATTGCCCGAGCGCATCAGCTGGTCAACGAAGGCTACAAGGTAGGCCATCTCGCGTCGCCTGCCACCCGTCAACTAATTGCCCGCAGTACCATTTCAAAGACAAAGACGTCGTCACCGTCTGGTCCGCACCCAATTACTGCTACCGTTGCGGCAACGTCGCGTCCATCATGAACCTAGGCGAAGATCTCAAGCCCGAATTCCAAATATTCAGCGCTGTGCCCGATCATCGACGCGCCGTACCAGCCGGAAGGGGTACCCGCGGTGAATACTTCCTTTGATACGATGCGTACATACTTGGGCTACTTTGGTCAAGATACCTTGTATAGCATGAAGGGCAATAGACGGCGGCGGCGTGATGAACTGCATTGCTACGACGGAAGGAAGTAAAAGAATAATACCCCGGAGTTGGACTGGACTGGTGATGATGACTTGTATCATAGCATGGTGATGCACGCTTCGTAGCTGTACGAATAGCAGCGTCGTTGGCTCGTGCTGTACTCTTGCGTGCCTAGGTGGGTGAAGCCAAGGTCCTCGGCGGCACTCGATGCGGCAAAACAAACAATGATAGACGAAACAATAGGCTTCGGTGGGTGTGCCTTGCACCAGCAAGCTAGCCTACCACTCCCTACCTTGTTAACGGACAGCGGCAGTAGAGCGTCGCGCGGGATCCAGAACAGAAAGGATGCCAAAAATCAGTCGAACAGCCACCTCGCTCACACCTCCCAACCCTAGCTAGAGTAATCCAGCGCCGCCGTCCAATGGTGAATACCCGACTGCAGAATTGCTTCCCTCGTCTAGTTGTATTCATTGCTTAGGGCCGCTCAGCATCGCGAGTTACCTGCGCGAGTGAGACAACCACCACCGGACTCGAACTGGGCTCCTGCTAGGGCGAGCACTTGGGAGGTGCGGGCGAGATTACAGCCTATCTTCTGACAGTTGGACCCGTTACAGGTGGCGAATTTTTGGGATAAAAGGAATATATACATGGCGTGAACGCTGCTGGTGACATGGTGTGCGGTTGCGCGCACGCGGTATTCGGCTACGGGTTGTGGACGAGGCTCGCTAGATTTTGCCAGCGCGGGGTGGCGGGGCCTGGGTGCATAGCCTTGCAACTGCCCCCTCTCCTAGTTTTTGCGGCCTCGGATAAATTTACGAACCACGTATGCTCGATAAAATTCAAAGCTAGACGTACGCATCTCATCTGCGAGACGGCTCCAGTTTCTCGCTCGATATGACGACGAACAGATTCACACAATATTAACGTAATGTATGCATTGGTGCTTACAGAGGTGAGATATCCATTGAGATGAGAAGGTTCCTTCTTCGCGTGCGATCTACGTCTTGGCTATGACATTGATTACCGTCAAACCATGCCTATGATACCGGTGAACGCCCTGCAATGCAATCCGAACTTTGCGACCTTCGTGTTGGTGTTGACCCAACACCACCTCTCGTTCGTCACCATCCGTGACCACGGCGGGCGGTGGGGATGCGATTCCTATATCATTCACACACGCCTAGCATCTTCAAGGGCCAGAAGGGGCAGTGGCAGCGGATGACTACCTCTTACCACCCTTGATCACCACTCTACATCCGTCCCAGCACGCCTCTCACGCTCCCATCAAGGACGATATTACCCTTGACACTGAGTTCACGGATGCCGGTCTCGCCCCCAGAGCCCACATTCAGCCATCGCTGCAGCAAATCATTGCTCTCCTTGGGCTTGATGTCCTGGCTCGCCGTACCGACAGTAACATGCGCAATCGGATTGACGGTCTCAAAGACCAACTCCTCGTTCCCACTACCCGCGTCATTCTGGACCTGGAGCGTCGCAGAACCGTTCAGGCGGACGACGAAGCACATGATGCGGTCGTCGAAGACGAGGCGCTCAAGCTGCACATCGCATTTTCCGAGTTCGGGTTCCCAGTTACCCTTGTTGGTTTCCGTCTGCGTGACAGAGGAGTGCAGCTGGATGAGCTTGTCCCAGTATGCTTGATGATCCGCCTGTGATGCGCGGTGCACAAGCGTAACATGGAACTCGTTCTGCACGCGGCGGCTCTGCTGGAGGTGTCTATATAGCCTCGCCGTCTGCGCATCTTGATCACGGAACAATGCGTCGAGGATCGAGTTGATTCGCTGGGTGTTCAATCGCACGGAAAAGTACTCCATGCGGGGCTGCTTCTTGGGTTGCATTGCTTTGGTAGCATTGTTCTGGTTCTGGTTCTGGTTGCGGTTGCTGTTGTTACCACCGCCACGGGACAGATCCATCTTGAAGTCTGGGCGGTAATCGTTCATGGCCCAGTTGATTGCTTCGTCCATGTCTGCGGCGGTGGGCATGTCGCGGCCTCCGAAGAGAGCTGGATAGGTCTCGTAGAGCTTGTTGATGATGACCTCGAGGTTCTCGCGCGAGTCTACTACGGGGTCGACATGTATGATGAGGTCGAAGTTCTCGTCAGGCGGCTCGGAGGGGTCGGCAGGCTGAAAGCGGTGCATGAAGCCCTCCATGATCTCGATAATCTCGTCCTGGCCCTTGGAGCCTGCCTGGATAGTCTGGTGGTTGTCTCCACGAGCAAGCACACGGCCACGTGTCGCCTTTCGGATGTCATCGTAGTTTGTACGGTCATGTACGTAGTGAAGCGCAACGAAACGAGCGTCTTTTGCGGTCTTGGAGATATCGTTGATTAGCTGCTCACGCTCGCGCTTCTGATGGTTGTTGCGATCTGCGATGACGACCGGGTTCGTAACGAGCAGGGAGCAAATTGTGTCAGCGAAGACCTGGCCACGGCCTTTCTTCGCCTTGACGTTGTCGTTCTGGAAGTGACCCCATCCGAACAGCTTCACTAGTGCCAAAGCTAGCGTGGTCTTGCCGCATCCGATGGTCGCAATAGGTACGAGCACTATGTTGTTTTTCACCTGCTCATTCTCCATCTTTCCATTCTGGAGTTCCTGGCGGATGATCTCAGCTCCTGTAGTGCCTCGCTCACGTAGGAAGTCATCGCGTAGTTTGATGATTCCATGGTTTTGATTGTACTGCTTCGCTAGCCCGGGCTGCTGAAGAAAGCGCTTGCGCGCGTATTCGAGGTACTCCTTGGTGATGGCCTGATGTTTCTTGTAGCGCGGGGGCTTTCCGCTGATCATCTGCTTGGTGCACTCACGCCACTGGCGGTACATGAGGTACGGTTCTTCGAATTTGTATTTGAAGAACCAGTCTTCCCAGGGCGCATCGTCAGTCTCGCGCGCCTGGCACCGGATGACAAAGCCCTCAGTGTCTCGTCCGTTATAGTTGCCCGTCTCAGCAACCTTGTCCAGGAATTTCCGCACTTCCTGAATGTCGTCCTCCAGAACATACTGGACCTTCTTCATGCCCCACTCATCGGCGAACTTGTCGACCAGAGGCCCGGGGTAGGTAACGAAGTGGGGAACGTTGAGGTTGATGCCGTGCACGTACAGGCCAGCATGCTCGGGGGTATATGCCAGGACATGCTCCTCAAACTCGTCATCGCAGAGCTCAGCGACCAGCGTGGCATTCATCTCGCGCAACTTCTGCGCCAGGTCCTTCTTCGTCTTGCCGACGCTCGCTAGGTGCTTGTCAGCCCACTTCTCGCCAGCGCATGCATGACTGAGCTCGACGTCGCCTCGTGCGCCTGTGGAGTGTTTGCTGCACACGAGTAGCGTGCCGTCATCTAGTCCAGAGATGAATATGATGCAACCGTTCTCCTTCACGCTGAGCTCGTACGGTCCGCGCGTATTCCGCTCCACGTTCCCCCACTGTGTCTTGCGCACTTCACCGTGGTTGAAGAACTTGTCGTAGCCTCGCACTACAATCTCGTCTTTGCCGTCCAATGTCTTGTATGTGAAGAGACCGCGAGCGTACGTCGGCAGGTGCTCCTTCTTGTAGTCCCAGTCGTTCATCTTCCACGAGTCGACGGAGCGACCATTGGGCAGCGGGAATGTGTGCTTCCGCACCGAGAAACCCTTGTACTTGGATGACTTGCCCTTGTGGCCTTCGAGCGAATGGATGAGCTCCGTGACCTCCTGGTGGTCCTGCGGCACGTACGGCGCCCGCTCGCGGTGGGCCATGATCGCGTTCGTGTGGAATTGGGGGGCAGCTAGGATGAGCGGCAGGTTTATTGGGGCGGTAGCGTATCGCGTAGCTAGCTGGTTGGTGGCGTGTAAGCGGGTTGCTCGTGGCAGAGGACAAACATGGGGAAGGGTAAGGCGTTTAAAGCAAGCAGCCATGCAGGCAGCAGCGAGGCAAAGCAGAAGGGGCGGGTGCGACGGTGACTCATGCAGCAATATCAACGAACAAGGGCGCCTCTTACCGTGTCTCTTGGGTGGACTAAAGAAAGGGCGGAAGCGCGTAATTCACAGTCATCGCAAGTCGCGATTTTTTGGCAAGAGGAACAACGTCACAGGTCAGTGCGGGGGCGCAGCGTGAGGGGCCAAAACTGCCCCTCCCCACGCGACACCTAGACTCAACCATGCTGCTGGACTAGTGTCGCTTCCAGTCTTTCAGACTTCTACTTGAGCCACCCTCTTCTGTAAAAACAAATCGGGACGATTCGCTGTTTGCGAGGAGCGAGGTGTTTCAAGTGTTCTCATACATGATTCCTACCTAGGCAACATGCTGGCCTTTTTTATCGGGAACCACACAGGTGAATCAACTATTCCAATTCCTTCTTGATCAAGTCGGGCACCCTTTTTAACTAGTTTGCATGACGTTCATGGTTGCAGACATAATGATCCATTCTCAAATTCGCGGAAGAACGAGCGCCCAAGATCACATCAACCAAGCCCCTGTTTCAATGCCCTGCTGCAGGCTTTTTCGAACTCGGTGCCCCGTCACCCCTCCGTAGGCCCTCTTGCATCATCGTCATAGTGCACATCCGCACTTCTAGTATGTGCGACACTTGTTCGGCACTAAGACGTTTCGGCGGATCCTGGTCCCTGCCACGGAAACTGGAAACGCGGTCCATGCCATGGGTGGGATGGCGTAGCCCCATGTTGTCGTTCTTGTCGTGTTTGACCATTTGCATGATCACTGGCATGCTACTCATGCCTTCTTGTTTATTTCTTTCTGAGTGGAAAATTGGGGCGGAGAGTACGGTGTCCAACATGGGCGCCATGAGGAAGAGTGAGGGAGATATAAGCGTGCCGTATGGGAGGCTGTGCAGTGCTTTAGATTGCAAGGCGCCGCCAGCGGAATGGACACGCCTATGGTGCTCCTTCCACGACGGAAAGGGATATTCTGACGAAAAGATCCTGGTGACTTTTGCGTTTGTAGAGTGGGCGCAGGATAGGGTGCCGCAGCCTGATGATGTGAGGCCGGTGGATGGGGCAGATAGAGCGAATGCGCAGAGGGTTCAGAAGATCTGGTGACTAGGGGGCCCAAGTGACGGGGGAAGGGGATTCAGTTCCACTCTTTTGGTGGGCACTGGGCGGAGTATGTTGGGTGATTAGGTCTTGATGCGGGGTAGTTGAAAGAAGATTGGTGATAAGGTAAGTGAGCGCGATGCAGATGGTAAGCACATATCGGAGGGTTAAATTTGTCTAAGGTTTGGTGTTAGGAATAAACTTGACGAAATTGTGATACGCCTGAACATGGGTTCCAGGCCCTGTAGCTTGCAAAGGCTAAGTGTAAATCTACGCTGGAGAAATGATAGGACATATGTTTGGAAAGCGTGGCGAAAGCTCGTGCGACTGCCCTTGGGATGGGAGGGAGTCCCCTTCCTCGCGGTACGATTGCTTGGTCTAGGTTCTCCTTTATCGTCGTTACCGACCTGAACAGATCATGCGACAACCAGCACAAATGGCAACACGTTGATTACAGTAAAAAGGCGCACTGAACAAGGACACAAAGGGCGACTTTCTGCTAGGGCGGAGACGATGAGGGCGGAGGGGGCATGTTGGGCGGTAGCGAAGGTGGATGGATTGCTTGGTCTAATTGCAGGCTCTACTTCTTTGACTTGAGACAACGCTTCTTCAGTCAGCTAGCTTGCTGAAGGTCTGTTTCCGTGAGCTGCTGCGGCATGAACCGAAATCTTCTCTGCATGGCTACCCAATGCTGTCTTGACTCTCACTACATACGCGTCACCTTTGTGCTCTACAACCGAAACTTGCACGCCCCATTCCGGAACCTCTAGCTCGCTCCGATCTTCTAGACTTAACGGCTCGTCTGTCAATACCCGAATCGGCCCTTGCAGCGTTTCCACAGTCGTGTCTATGGTATACACCACCACGCCCGGCTTCGCTTCCTTATCATCCACGCCTCCACCAGCACGAGCCTCTAGCACCATTGCTTGCGTCTCATTCCTCTTCAAGACCACAGACTTCACCTCTTCATCCTTGCTCTCGAGCGGGAATATGGTATGCGTGCTCGCATTCTCATTATCGTACAGAACACATTCGATCTGTGACTCGTCCAACCAGCCCAGCCGCCATTTATCCCAAGCGAAGTAGTCCGGGTACATCGCGTTGATATTACCCATGATATCGTACTCGCCCACGTACAGCCCTACTGCGCCGGATGCAGGATAAAGGTCCGCAAGGCACATCGCATGTCCCGTCTCATGGTTGATCACTTTGTAACCCCATTCCACGTACGCATCATAACCGACCGTCACTGCCTTCTTCGCCACAGGTGTCCCCTTGCGCGTCGTTACGTTTCCCATGAACGTCGGAGAGTACGTGATTGCGGGTGAGTTGCGACTAGCAACAACATACAGGGCATCCACTGGAGTAACTTCCGCACCATTGGCGTTATCATAGGCGGAGAGCGCATCTTGGATGTACGCTTCGTGTTGTTCGTAGGTTATTCCACGGTTCCACTCATAGTCGCTTGCGTTCTTGGGCATGCGGTAGAATTGCGAAACATCGGCGGCCGCATCCAGGGAGAGTTTGCCGTAGGACGATGTCTTGTACCATGTAGTGGCGTTTGGGAAGAAGAAATCGTAGAGGACTTCAGGGGTGTCGTTGCCCGCGGGCTGGTCGGCGAAGTCGACGAAGAGCATGAATGTCTTCATAGTCCCAGTGCTCGAGACACACGACAGTTCATGGGTGCCAAAACCATGCCCGACGCTGAGGTACTTGTCTGGGATGGAGGGAAGATGACATGCTGATGGATCGCTCCGCGGCTTAGGTGTAGCCGCCCTGCTACATGATGCTCCAGGGATGAAAGTGGACAAGATAATGGCGGCAGATAGCCATTCGAAAAGTGAATTACCCAGTGCCATGACGCTCACTAGAAGTCGTATCCACTCGAAGATTATTCAATGAAAACTACGGAATAAGTACTCACAATTCAGCCACAGCTCGGAAAGACACTACCCCGATTGGAGATAGGCTTGCGATACTAATCAAGAATCTCTTTTATCGCCGTTACCGACCTGAACAGATCATGCGACAACCAGCACAGATCACAACGCAACGATGCTAATCAAGGATCATCCATGGCCAACCACATGCCCGCGTGATCGTAGGACGCGATAATCTTTGACCGTAATAGTCCAATAGATAGTGCAAGGCTGTACAGTGTTGGTATAGCACTAGGTATCGTTACAAGCTACCTGTAAGTTTAATTTATATACCCTTGTGCATTGATTATCAGCTTATCGAAACTCCTGTAAGAGTACCGGGCTCGGTGGATTTCACTAAGCGGCTCCATGCAATGGTAGTACGCAGTATATATGCATAATTTCTTAAGCGTGAGAGACGCGTAGGCCGTGGTTGGAGGAGCGTTACCGGTACCGGTACCAGTACCAGTGTGCTTAATCACCGTCCAGCACTACCAGCAATCATTCGGTTGGCTTCTTTCGACGTGGCGCAACATATATTAGGATGAAGAAGGCGTCTCTGCGTTTGGCTGATAAGATTCGGACCTCATGCTGGAATGCTCTGCATGGGCACTGCGGGAACCTACATGGTGCTGCTAGGAGATAATTTGGGCAGGCATTGAGTCGCAGTTGGAAGATTAACACAATATGAGGACCGCAGGCAGAAGTATATATGCACTTAATCGCGCCGTTGGAGCATGCAAAGGTTCGAAGTGCAGATACCCCGCTCGACGGCACCCCACTTGTACCTGCCGCAAACGGAGGAGCATATCAGTGACGGCAAGTGCCCATTAGTACATCCGACAATCCTCCGTCCTGGACTAAGCAACGATCGTACCGAAACCATCATAATCGCTCCTACCTGGGTACGATCGAACAAGGAACCACCACATCTTTCCAAGATGCCGCTCTCCCTGGAGCTCACCAAATCCATCATCGATGCCGTCGCCAACAACTTCTCCAATGAACTCGCCTTCATCCAGAAAATTATCCAATACGGCGGCCAGCGCGGCGAGGAATCCGCAATCCAAGAGGAAATCTTCAAGCAGTACACATCCCGAGGGTACGCCACCGCCAAGCTCGACATGGACCAAGAAGCGCTATCGAAACAATACGGAGCCGGGAAATTCAGCGCAAAGCACTCGAAAGCACCGGTCGTAGTGGGCGTCTTGGAGCCCAAGTCGCCAACTGCGGGCGGGAAGAGCTTGATTCTGAACGGCCACATTGATGTCGTGCCAACGGGCCCCGAGGGACTCTGGACACATCATCCGTACTCTGGTGTCGTGGAAGGCGATTGGGTATACGGACGAGGTGGCGCCGATATGCGCGCGGGAAATGTGGCGAATATGTTTGCTTTGGATGCGCTGCGGAGTATTGGGAAGCGCCCCGCTGCCAAAGTTATCATTGAGTCTGTTCCGGAGGAGGAATCTACTGGAAATGGTACAATGGCTACGCATATCGCTGGCTACACCGCGGACGCGGTCCTGATACCTGAGCCGACGAATGAACAGCTCGTTCGCGCCAACGTTGGGGTCATTTGGTTTCAGATCGCGGTTGCGGGCCGACCGGTGCATGTTCTCAAGGCGACGGAGGGATCGAATGCCATCGAATCGGTGTGGAAGATTGTAGGCGGGCTGAAGGAGTTAGAGAAGGAGCTGAATGGGCAGAAGAAGGGAAGGCTGCATTTCGAAGAGCTGGACCATCCCATCAATCTCAATGTGGCAATGATCGAGGGCGGTGACTGGGCAAGCTCTGTACCAGCCTGGTGCAGGATCGATTGCCGAGTTGCTCTATATCCTGGTGTACGCGCCGAAGACATTGCGGCGCAAATCGAACAGGCCGTTCAGAAGGCGGCGGCTACGGATTCGTTCCTCCGCGATGCACCTCCTAAAATCACATGGAACGGCTTCTTTGCAGAGGGATATGTTCTGGAGCCGGGAAGCGAGGCCGAGGAGGTACTGAAAAGGGCACATAAACAAGCATCTGGCAACGAGCTTAGAAGCTTCACGATGCCAGCATACATCGATACAAGAATCTTCTCGCTGTTCCAGAAGATACCCGCGCTTTGCTATGGACCAATTGGCGAGAGCCTTCACGGCTTCGACGAGCGAGTCAGTGTGAGAAGCATACAGCGGGTGACCGCTGCAATTGCGCTGTTTATCGCGGAATGGTGTGGATTGGAGGACATGGAGACTGCAAAGGGAACATGGAATTGAGCCATGAATTTGGTGGAGTCCATGGTGGATTGTGGCTGGGAAAGCTGATACGGGTGACCTAGCTCTGGAGATGCGTACAGAGGCATTCCAGTCGGTTTCGAGACATCCTGATATGGTGGCGAGAGAGACACACTTGCAGGCAATCTATCCTCGGCATGCATCAACAATTCCCGCTCTTGCGTCTCAAAACAAAATCGTTAGTGACATAGCCCTACAGCCAGCTTCGCATAAAAGCAAAGGTACTTTAGTGAAGCCCAACATTCCTCTTCCCATACCCTGATCCGCACTCTGTGCCCTCGTGGATGGGTCTCCGGTTAGGGCTCCCCCATCGTCACCAGTCGTAGTCATTGTCGGCTCCACAACTTCGATAAGATTCCAAACCTTACTCAGCAGCATTGATGCTGATCCATAACGGTACACCCTGCAATATATGTTTGATATACATCGCTCAGGAGTGTCCCTTCGTAACTAGTGTTGGCAAGCGCAATATCGCCCGTCCAAGTATAGTCGTCGTACGAGTAAGTAGGCGGCTCTTGAATGAGCGTTACGTTTACGCTAATGCTTGTAGAAGCGTAGCCTCTACCGGTGCTTCGTACAAGGGTACTAGAATTGGTAACGGATGAGTCAAGTTCTCATTCTAAGAGCTCGAATACGTTAATCACGGTGGGATTGGAGCTCAGGGCAATGAAAGTTGTGACAGTGACCCATTGCCAAGCAAGGACTGTGACAACGGAAGCGGACGAGGACTCGGCACCGGCTCTGCTTGCCGCAAACAAAGCAACGATAATTTGGGAGAGCATTGTGTTCTTTTTGACACAGTGTCAGCAGATTCTGGTGATCGTGGAGTAAAATGAGGCGATGGTGCCTAACAAGCCCGGTGCCGTTTCGAAAGCATCTGAGTGCTAAGCGCCTCGACCAATTCGGAGCGGTCTCCTGTTGTTGGACACGGAATAGCTAGCTCTTGCTTTTTCCGGAGTGTTATTGGTGTTCACCTTCGAGATAGTTGAAAAGGGGTGTGGCAGCTCAAGACTGTGTAACGGGTCAATGCACTATCTAGGATCAATACAGGAGGTCCTCATCAACAAACCCCGCATTATCGCCATACTCACGCTCAAAATACTCTTCAAGTTGCCTCTTGAGCGGAAAGTAGAATTTGAACTTCTTCTTATCCAACTGATGAAGCAGATTTTCTGTCCAAGGTAACAAGGTGAACAGTACGAACCCTAGTAGCGGATACTTCCAAAACAGAGGCTTCCATAGTTGTTCGTGTGCGGCTACGAGATAGGAGGTCGTTGCGCATATCCCGGCCACGCGCCCGACCGTTCGTACGATCTTCTGCTCTGGAACGGATAGCCAGAACTTCTGGCGCGAGGCCTGAAGCAGAACAGTATACAAGGGACCGCCTCTTTCTGAAGATTTGCGTTCCGGTGTTATGCAGGCTGTGATGACAATAATGACATTTGCAGACTTTTTAGAGAGAACAATGAGGTAGTCTGTACTTTCATGTGCGTGCTTGACACGTTGCGAAAACATCACAGGTGCGTTGATGCTCCGGGGGCTGGTAAGTACGATTGTGCCCCTTCCTTCGACCTGGAGACGAACGCCAATGTCGTATTCCTCGTGTCTAAAGTCGGCTGTGAAAGTCCTGCGCGTCCACAAAGGTAGGCGGACTATCTTTCCGGTAGCATCCCAAGTCCCAGCCGAGCCAAAGGGCAAGGTATACGAGGCGGTGAATCCAACGTTAATTAGCTGTGAATGCTCAAAAACTATACCGGGATCCCTTATAGTGTCGAACAGGACAGGTGATCGCTGTTGGATAACCAACTGCAACGTAGTGCAGCCGTCTTCATGATGGGCTGTTTGTAGGAGAGGGTCGTGCGGCATGATGAATAGATGTGGCCGAATCCGTGCGAAGTGATGGTCGTGTAGCCGTATCACAATTATCGCTGGCCGTTTGTGGACCGGACCACCTCCAAGCAATGCATAAAACATTGACGGAAGGTCGTTGGCTAGCGGAACCAAAGGTAGGTCAATTTGGATGCCAAGGTTGGTCATGGCCCAGGGTTTCGGGCTCTTCTCGTTCCAGCCGGAAGTTGAAGGCCGCCGTATGCAATTGTTACATTTGATCGAGAAGCGGTCAAACTGGGCAGGACTACGTGCTAACAGACCGCAGAACGAGCCGCTCAAGATATCTGTATCGGTCCAAGCAAAGAGACTATGGTCGTCTGACGTCCGCATGATCTCCTGTTGCAGTCTCATAAAAGCATTGTCTCCTTCTCCATAAAGCAAAGGCATAGTGACTTGGAAGATACCGAGCAAACAATAGGCCATGTCTTCTTTACGCTTTGTTGTGCGTCTCGAGGCCCAGGACATTTTCTCGGCAACTGTCCAATTATTGGGCTGAAAAGAGCGAAAAATCTCTTGAGACATTATCCTAGTTGCCTCCGCTAACCTCGGATACATCCGTTCGTCTGATTTCGTGCCAAGGCGTTCCTAGAGAGGATACCGTACTGGTTGTGGCTGTGGTGGAAAAAAAATCAATCTGAGGCTTGTTAGCAGTTTGTTCCGGAGGCGGCTACGGGACTCGAACCGGAGGCTTGCTTAGGCTTAGAATTTATTAATTCCTTATAGAAATGTTAGAATATTAAATCTTTCTATATTTTTTTTTTTTTATCTTTTAAGCTTTGCTACTGCGCTATCCGCCGAAATACGCACCTATTCTTATTAAAGTCTATTTAGGTAAATATATAGCTTTATTAAAAATAAATAGTATATTCTAGCTATAGGTACGTATTTTAGGTAGTCTTATAAAGTAAGTTATTATATAAACCTCTTCGGGCGGCTCCGTAAGTGTTAATATAATAATTAAAATTACTATAACTAATAGAGTAGTTAAGATTACGTTAAGAATATATAAGATAAAGAGTTAATAGATATAGCTACGGCAAAAATTTACGTATTTTTATATACTATTTTTTACGCGTACTATAGTTTCTCTTTGTAAAGGTAATAGCCTTAATACTAATTTTATTAAATTAAATTCTATAATACTACTGTCTTGCGCGCGCGCGTATTAAAGCCTATAAAGAGATATTATACGGGCTGCTAGGAATAGTAAAATAAATAGTTATTATAGCCCTAAAAGCAGAAGTCCCGTATTACCTAGTAAATTTTTTTATTAGTAAAATATAATTAGCGTACGCGTTTTTTAGCGTATATATATTTTTTTTTTAATTATTAATCTCCCGACTGTATACGCGTAGTATATTAGGCCGGTTTATTACTAGTATATAATTATTATACGCGTTTTTTAGCGTTTATATATCTTTTTTCTAATTATTAATCTTCTAGCCGTATATTCGCGGAAATATCTTTTATAAAATATTTAAAAGCTACTAGCGGACCTACTTTTAGCACTAGTATTTAGTAACTACTAAAGTTTTATTTAAAATATTAAGTTTATATATTTCTTTTAAGTATAAACGGCCGAATTATTATATAGATAAATAGAATACTTTTAGAAAATTACGCGTAAGTATAATAAAAGTAATATTTATATAAATACTTAAGAATAACGGCGTAGACGTAGGCTCTTAAATAGTCTTATATTTTATAATAACACGTATCTAAATTATAATAAAATCCTATATAAGTATACGCGTTTAGGCTACTTTTATTAGTAAGTATACTATTTACTTTCCCTCTCTACGTAATTAGTAAGATAGAAGAGTCGCAGGCACTATTATAAGTAATATAATTAATTTTTAAGGCAGTTTTTGCGTAGTAATACTATATAATAGTATAGGCTATAGGGTTACCTAAATACTAATATATTAGGTAAGTTTTTAAAATGCTTAACGCCTCTATTTTTATTAGTTTTAATAAACATTCTTTTGTATTTTACCGTAAAAGGATAACTAATTACTATACCTAAAGGCTTTACTAAGTAATATTTCTAACATAAAGGCTTTATTAGTTAGCAGTTTTTATACTAGTAGTATAAAAGAACGCTCTATACGTATTAGTAATAGTAAAAAGCTCTTATAGCTCTTAAATTATAAATAACTAATAAAGTATATAATAGATTCCGTGTCTACTTTATAGTTATAATACTTACTACCTACGTTTTATAATACTAAAAATATATCTATTACCTACGGCGGCGCTTATAAAGCGTATTTTAATATATAAGTATTACCTTTTATATCTACCCTTATTAGGCAGGAGTATAGAAATCTTATTAAAAATCTTACGGCTATAGCAGATAGTTAACTAAATAAACTATAATAAAACTGCTATTAGAAATATTATTATTAGGGTAAAGTATATATTAATCAAAGCCTATAGTAAAGTTAGTTTTTTTATCTATCTATTATTAGGTATCCTATCTATTACTTTTATCTAACTTAATATATATACTTATACCTAGAAGGAGACTTCCGTTAATTACTATAAACTACCTTATATATTTATAAGTCTTCTAAGCTATAGTTTAGTTTAGTAGTAATCTACTAAAAAAAAATAATTAGTATTACTTCTTTAAAAGTACTGTGTCTTTTACCTCTTAGCTATTATATATAGAGTTACCTTTTATACTAAAGTAGTACATAAGTGCAAAAGAATTAACGTATATATAAAAATTTTAAAATTTATTATTAGCTCGGGCAGATACAGTAATATAAAGATTAATTTTCCCTCTAGTAAAAATATATTATATAGCAGTCTAGGTGCGTATACTTATATTAATTATTAGAGAGGTATTAGTTATTATACGTCTAAATATTTTATAGTCCGTTATCTTATATACGAGATACTATAAAAACGGATAGTCTACTTCTAAAACCCTTTATAGTAGGCTAGATATATAGTTAGAGCTATAAGTAGACGTATTATAAAATAAGACTATAAGAGGATTAAAAGTACTATTAAGGATAGAGCGTAATCGCGGTAGTAAAATAACTATTAGAAGATATAGGGTTAACGCGTATAGCTAGCTAGTAAAAATCTAAGTCTAATTTTTATACACTTTTTTATATATATATAGTATAGTTCTTTTATATCTTATAATCTTTATATTATATCTTTATTAAATTAGTTATACCTATAGCCTTCCTGTCTTACGTATATATATTAAAGCCTTAAGGAAATACTGTTAGAGAGATTAGCCGGGTATATCTTATAAGTAAGTTATTAGTCTATAACTTTATACCTTTTTTTATCTATTATATATACAGACCTCTTCGCTCGCTATTAAAATTTTAAAAGAAGTTAAAATAAGTAGCAGGACTTATATATTAAAGTATTAATATATTTTTATAAATATTATATACTAAAAGGTTATAAATATTATTAAACTTAGGCTACTACCGACGCACCCGCTTATAACTTAATAGTCTAAAATTCTATTACCGCTCTAAAAGCGCTATATCGTAGTAATAGTTTTAAGATATTTCTAGTTTATATTACTATAATATAGTAAATATTATATTATATTAAAGTAAGTATATAGATACGCGATATTAACGTAGCTTATTATTTTAAAACTAAAACCCTAGCGTTTGTGGCACTAACTAGCGCAGGATGCTATAACTAGATTAGAATATATTACGTGTACTAGTTAAATGTTCTATATTCTTTTAAGGTTAAGACCTCGGCACCTTAGGACCGGAATCTAGTATAGTAAAGTTTTAAAAAACTTTAAGGTAAAACTGCCTAAAATATAACTACGTATACTATTCTTTTAGATCTAGAGTCTCTACCACCCGGCTGTATAAAACTGCTACTATCTAAGTGCTTTAACTACTATTAGGTAAATAGAGATTACTATAGATAGATAAAAAATATAAATAGTACTAAAAAAGTATCTAGACTAACCTTAAAGGTTAAATATAGCAGTTTATCTACTAGATATTATATAACCTAATCTTAATAGCAGATATTATAGCTATTATAATATATTATTTTAAACTATAATAATAGGGGTTTACGTATAAGCGGGTGCTCCTTAGTATATTTAGATTAATATATTAGTTTTTATAAATAAGACGCGCGTAGGTACTTAGCTTTTATATTATTAAATACACAGATTAGTAATTAATAAAGTTCCCTTACTAAGTTTATATATTTAAATAAAAACTTATGTGCACTTATTTGCATATAGAGTAAATAAAAGAAACTTTATATAATAATATATATAGTTTTATTAACCTATCTTTTAGTATAATAAAGCTTAATCTTATAAATAGTTATCGCAGACGTTATATAATTATAAAAGTATAATTTTTATAGCCTATATATCTGTAGTAGCTTTATACTACTAGATTATTTAGCCTATCTTCTCTAAGGTTATTGTTTTAAATGCTATATATAGCTAATAGTATATTATATTATATATACGTTTTAGGACTCTTATAAAGGGGAACTGCGTAAACTTACTGCTAGTTTTATTTTTTCTTATTATAATCTTATTTACTCCTAATATTATCTTACTAAAGAATTTATAGTCTAACTTTAATAACCCCTATACTACTACTAAGTAATCTTTTTCCACTCCTAATTCCTATAGTTTCTTTTTTATTACTAATAGGGTCCTGCCCTATATAGGCTAGTTAAGTTTTTTTTTATAAACGCGTTTTACTATTCTTACCGTAAGCTATTCTACTTAGTTTCTAATATCCGGCTTTTATAATATAGTCTAGATTATTTTAAAAATTATATAGTTATAATTAATTCGTATAGTAAACCGCTTATTAGGTTAGGTTAGATTAGAAATTATAAAATTAAAAAATACTACTACTTATTAACTAATTCTTAGTTAGGCTTCTATATTAACTACCTAAACCTACTGTTTTTATACGTATTTTTTTAGTTACTTTAAATAAGTAACAGCGTATTATAGTCTTTCTAACTATATTTATTTCTTTAGTAACTACTTAAAATGCCTATTTAGGCAGTATATATTAAGCTTATTTAGTAGTACGGGGGTTTCTAGTTAGATTAAAGCTTTAAACTTTTTAGCGTAATATAAACAGAATTTTAAATTATTATTTAAATTTATCCCTTCGCAGTCGTAAAAGGCTAAATATAACTATTATTAGTTAATAAATATAAAATTAATAGTAAGGTCTTTAATAGGGCGTTTTTATTGTTAAAGTTAGAAAGTCTTAAAATAGGTTCTTTTAAAGGGCGTATTAGGTTCTATAATCTACTCTACAGTAAGCGTATTTTTCTTTATATAATTTAGTATCGCTTTTACTAAGCTAAATCTTAAATACCTTTTATATTTAGTTTTTTCTTTACGTATAATCTTTTAATTCGTTTTAATTTTAAGTATTATAATATCGCCCTTTTTTAGCTCTAGCTTTAATACCTATTCCCTTTAAAATTTTTTAATATAAAATATATTTTAGTATTTGTCTATATTCTATCTATTTAGTTATATTAAATTGATAAGTATTATAATATTAAAGACGTTTAATAATAGTAAGTTTTTAAAAAACTCTTATAATTATTTATTAGTATTAGTCTATATTTAATATTAACTTAATATAAAGTTTTTTCTATATTAAATAACTTCTAAGTATTTTAGGACTAATTTTCTTATACTTAATATTATTAACGCTACTAATAATAATTTTTATAAGTTATTTACTTATTAGAACTATATCGCGTACGTCTATAGCTATAATTCTTTAATCTTTAGGGTTTTATTATAAGTATTAGTATATTCTTCTTTTTTATTCCTATAAGCGGGTACCCCTAGAAGGGCTATTATTACGGGAAATACCCTAATAAGCTATATATTTATTAATATATTATTCTGTTATAATAAACTATTTAATTTATAATTTTATTAAGCTGCAGTTAAATTTAGCAAATTATTTTTAATCCCTATTATATACCTGCGTAATATTTTATAATTATTTTATTAAAGGTAGGCGTATTATCTGTATCGCATCCGATACATTTATATAAATAATAAAATATTTTAATAATAGGGAAATTATCTTCCTCCGTTTATTATTCTAGTCTAATATAGTAACGGGCGTTTATTATATTATTAATTAGTATCCTGCTTAGGCCTTTTTTATTTTATAGCTTATTTAGGTAGTATTGTCTAATCTATATACCTAAAACTTTATAAACTAATTTTTACTAACGGCTCCGTGCTATATTAGAGTTTAGTTATATATAGATTCTAGTAAACAGGTTTTAGGCGGTTTAATTTAATATTACTAATAGTATCTATAGTTATAAGGCTTTTAATAGATTCTTTTTAATAATTTATAAATAGAAATTAGTAAAGTTACGTTACTAGTTATTATCTTTATTATATTATAGTATATTTTTAATTAGTTCTTTTTTTTCTTCCGCGCCAGTTTATATTATATTACTCTTATATCTTATACTACTTCCTACTTTTATAATTTATATTTACGGTTATTCGCTTTCCGTATTTATTATTATAAATTATTATAAGGTTTTTATTAGTGTACGCCGTAGAATTTAGAGTAAATAGTTAGCCTAATACTAAATATTAATAGAACCCGTGTTACGGTTATAAGATTAGAAAAAATAAAAAAGAAAGTAATTATAGTCTTAGCGTAAGATACTCGCTTTATATTAAATATAAAAGTAAAGTAAATATTCGCAGATTTTATTTTATTAATATATATTTTACTATATTTATCTTCTATAGTTGTAGTAATAATATAAAACGATAAGAAAATTAAAAAAAAAAAAAAAAGAAGTAAATATACGCTAACTAGAATATAAAGTAATAATATCGTTATTATTATTAATATAAGTAGTAATATAATATATATAAATAATAAAATACTAGAAATATAGTAAAAGATATATAAAGTAATAATAATAAAATAAATTAATATACGAAGAGAACCCCTATAGTAGTTAGTAGTACTATTATATATAGGTATCTTATTCCTCCTGTAACTAAAAAAGAAGTTTATATATAAAGTATTTATATAGAGTATTAACTTTTACTATTTACTTATTACCCCCGTATACTATTTTATATTCTCTAATAAGTACTACTTATCTCGTATAGGTATTACTATACTTATTATATATAATTAAGCTTTTAAGTATTTTAACCTATAGTTTTTGTATTACCTTCTAAAGATTAATTAGATATTTATATATATAGAGCTTAGCGGCGAAAGTCTTAATATTTTTTAATTTAAAAAACGTAGTTTAATTTTACTTAAATTTTATTAACCTTAAAGCCTATTTAGCCTATTAGACTCCTAGACATTTAGTAAGCTTTTTTAATACGCTACCCTTATTATTAATTATAATTACTATATATATAAAACGTAAAATATTTTATATAAATACAGCGTAGTCGTTGTTATAAATTAATATATTAAATATTATATATAGTAATTCTAGTACCTAGTATACTATTATATTTAAACTATTTTTTATTATAGCTTACTTCCGAAACGCGAAGATAGAAAGATTATAATTTTAGCTTTTTAAATATTAAAGATAGAGTAGAATTTATTTATATAAAAAAAAGATTCTATTATAAGTAGAATAATAAAAATAGTACTTAGAGTTATAATATACTAAAAGATATTACTAAATATTATTAAATAATATTAGAACTTTTATACTGTATCCCTTATAAGAAACTAAGGTATTACTAAAGTCTCTAGGTATATTAATAAAGTTTAAGAAGTACTTAAAATCCCTAAGCTATCTATATTTATTATTATTATAAACTACTACTAGCATCGTACGGATTTCGTGTATAAGAATAAAATTTATATTATTTTTTAAATATATTAAGCTCTAGTCGTAGTCCTCTTTACTAATATCTATAGAAAAGGTATATTTTATTAAGTTTATAATATTATTAAAAACAGTAGTTCTGGTTGCTAAATTAGTATAAATTTTAATATTATTAATTATATAAAATATACTATATTTTTTTATAAAAGTATTTATTCCTAAACCGTAAAATTTTTAAATCCCTAGAAAAATAGCTGCTAAATCTTACTTATATTATATAGATAGCTCGTTGTTATAAATATCTATTAGTAGTAATTCCTTAGATTTAAAATCCTATATTAGTATATCTGGGTCTCCTTAGATCTAAATCTAGCTAGAATAGTTTTTAGATTTTATATTATTAGTAGTTTCTTTATTTACTATATTATTATATACTAGAAGCTCTTTTATAAATTTCTATTAGACTAGCTGCAGGGGGAACGGCACAGGTTTTAATAACCTGTACCTAGGGAATAAAGTTAAAGAAGGCATTATAATAAAATTATTAGGGCTTATATATATATACAGAGAATAAGATTTAATTTTTATATATTTTTATTATTAAATTAATATTTTGCGCTAACCTGCGCTAGCCCCGCTAGGACGTACTATTATACTTCTTAAACTTTATAAGTTAGAACTTAGCCTTTATAAGTCTATATATTAGGGGTTTTATTTATTAGTAAGCTCGTCCTAAGAATTTATAGTAAATTTATCTTTAGTATTATCTTTATTCTCTTTACTTCCTCTATTACTTAATTTATTATTATTATTACTCGCGTCTGCTATATTATTATTACTCTCTTTATAATTTTTAGATTTCTTGCTATTATCTACTATAACGTTTTTAGGTTCTTTTTATATCTATTTATCTTTTAGTCGTACTAACTATTTTCTATATTAGTAAATATATATAAACTAGGTAGAAATTTTAATTAAACTTACCCTTATATTAATAATCTTCTTAGAGTCTTTTGGTTATAATAATTAAATAGTAACTCTAAGTAATATATTATTATAGATCCTTAACGTCTTATTACTCTAGAACGGGCTTAGATACGCAAGTATAATATTCTTATTTAAGTATAAGATTTTATACTCTTCTCTAACGCGTCGCTAGAGTTTTTAAAAAAATAAGTTACTAAACTTAAAAGGAGAGTTTCGAATTAATTTAGATATAATCTTATATAAAAAAATAACCTAAATTTTAGACAGTCTTCCTATAGACTTAATTATAAGACTAATTTAATAAATTAGAGTATTTCTTAGAGTCTCGCTTTTCTTTTATTTTAGCCCTAGCCCCTATTTAAAGGATATCTTATAAAAAGTATAGTCTAGTATTAATTTCTTCTAATTTTTTAAGTATTACTTATTTATCTAGATTCGCGTCTAAGTTATAAATTATATAATTATTTAGTAAATTTACTAGGGACGAGCTCTAGATTTGCGGATAAAAGAATAGTGCTTAACTACTTACTTAATTTTAGCCTTTTTAAATTATAATTTAGCGTAGTTAAACTTCTCTTTAAAGAGGTTATTTTTTAATAAAAGTTGTATAACCTTCCGTTGCAATATATAGAACATAATTATAAATAACTTTAGGCCTTAGTAGAATTTCTCTCTTATATAGACTAGCATTTATATAACGCTGTGTC
Organism: Pleoardoris graminearum; assembly: GCA_030770415.1. Lineage (NCBI taxonomy): Eukaryota > Fungi > Ascomycota > Dothideomycetes > Pleosporales > Didymosphaeriaceae > Pleoardoris > Pleoardoris graminearum. Next base: position 106,087 of record JASEKS010000305.1, read on the forward strand.
TATTTATATTTTTATACTAGTTTTTATTCCTAAGTTCCTTATATCTAAGGCTAGGAATAGTTTATTATAGCTAGGGGACCACTGTTATACGCACGTCTTTTATTATTTAATAAAAGTAAAAATAAAAAGAATTAAATCTCTTACTAGACACCCCGCTTAACGGTAGTTTAGTATCTAGAAAAGCTATATTAAAAAGGCTAAGTATAGGTTCGGCTAGCTATACTATTAGAAATAATTAGACTTAAATCTTATTTTATAAAATAAGTAGACTAATAACCTATTAAATAAAGAATCCTTTTTTAGGTATTATAAGTCTTTAAAGCGGCTAAAACAAAATAGTAAAAGTATAAAATAACCTATAATAGTTAAATCTTAGACTATCTTAAATTGTATAAAAAAAGATAACGGTTTACTTATAAAAGACAGCTTAGTAGTTTAATAGCTTAATAGCTTAGTAGCTTAGTAGCTTAGTAGTTTAAGTTATAACTAGTAGTATAGGTAATATAAATAATAGACTAGTAAAAGTATATAGTTAAATATAGTACGCGCGAGAGTAGTTTAATAAAAAGGCTATAAAAAAAAGGCGAAGTAAAGGGTATATTAATAATTTAGTAGAGAATACTATCTTAGTAAAGCTGCTAATTTATAAAGTAAAAGCTAGACTTAAAGCACCGTTTATTATAGCGTAGATAGTAGTAGTTACTCTACGATATAAAGTTACTAGTGGGTAAAATAGAAGGTAAAAGAATATTACTAATAGAGTTATATAATTGATATATAGTGCAGATTAATAAAATAAGTTTAATAAAATATCCTGTATTAGTAGAGAGTAAGTAAAGTAAAGTGGGGTACTAGTATAATAATATATTTTATTTTAACTAAATTATAGTGCTGTTGTAAAAGTAAAAGATAAATACTTTAGTATTATAGAACGTTACGCTTTAATAAAATTAAAAATATAATAGTACCTATTAAAATTATATAATTATTTTTTTATATTAATATAATATTATTGCTAAATAACTACTATTATAATTTATTAGTTACTTTTTTAATTTATTTTTATATAAAATAGAGATTATATATATATTTATATATTAATTAAATAAAATAGTATAGCTGTAGTACTTATAAAAGTTATATTTATTTTTATTATATTTTACTTTACCTTTATATATATATATAGGTAGTATAGTGTTTAATAATAGTTAATATTTATTTATAAATATAAATCCTTTCTTGCCTATAATAATAATATAATACTAAGTATATCTATTTATATACTTAGTCTATATTAAAAAAAATATTTATTTATATATATAGGCCCCCTAATACTTTTAAATATTAATTACTTAGTATTTTATAAAGGTTTTATTATTTTATATTTATTACCCTATAGACTTTATATTTAAGATATTTATATTTTTACCTTTACTATATTTTTTATACTAATAAGTACCTATTATATCAGCCGGCACTTATTTATTTAATTATTATTATTCTTTTTATTAAACTGTTCCTTTTATTAGTAAATTAATTTAATAATTATTAAAAGTTTAGCTCTAGTAGCTATTTAATAGTTACTTTTAAAATTATATAATATAATTAACTACACTACTTACTAAATAATATTTAATACTCTAAGTACTATTACTTATACTTATTATTTTTTATATTTTATAAACTCTTATATTTCTAAATATACTAATCTTATATAACTATTTTTTTAATTACTTTTTACGCTCTGCACTTAGAACGATTTTATTATTTTTATTTATATAATAATCTTTATAACTTTCTAAGTTTTAATAATACTTTCTTTATTAGTTATTATTTATAGTATTTTATTTTTAATATATCTATTATATTAATATTAATTAATAGTATTGTAACAGTTTTACTTAATTATATTTATTTTTATATATTTAATTATTTTAGCTTCTAAGTCTTATTCTCTATTTTTTAAAATTATAATAGTTTAAACGCTTTTAGAACTTTTATATAAATAATATTTATAATATAGTATACCTTAATAATAGTAATAGTTTAGTAAATAACTAAATTATACTTACTTAGTTACTAGATACTTAACTACTAAAAAATCTTCTACTTAACGCGATAGTTAATTATAGTTTTTATAATTTTTATAGTTATTATAATATTAACTTATATATAAGATAAAGTCTAGTATATATATTTATATATTAATTAAATAAATAGTGTAGCTATAGTAGTTATATAGGTAACTAAAAGAAATATTAAAAAAGGAGAAGTATATATATACCTTTATACTTAATATATTAAAAAAGCTAGGTAAAGTAATACTAAAAAGAGTATAGTACTACGCTAGTATACTTAGTACATCCCCCTTAAAAAATACGTTAAATTAAAAAAGTTATTAAAAGGTTTAGTACTAATACTATATTTAGAGAAATATATAGGTAGTAGCTACTACTACTATTTATATATCTCTCCTCTAACTTATAGTTAACAGTACAGCTAATTATTTATTAAATAAAAAATATTTACTAAGATATTATTCTTTAAAATATTATTTTTTAAACTTTTTTTACTTTTATTTTAGTAGATATAATACTTATCTAAATTAATTTTAATATCTCCTTAATTGTGCTAAATATATAAGCCATTCCTACTATATTCTACCTAGATAGTAATATATAATAAAAAGGTTTTTTTAATACTACTAGGTATTCTGTACACAACGTAATTACTAAGTTTTTTAAATTAAATATTTATTAATACCGGGAAATTCTAAATAATAAAGTAGACAGTATTAAAAATAGTAATAAGGTAAATAAAATTATAATACTATTAATAGTAAAAGTAATAGATTTTAAAGATTTAAAATTAATACTACTAACTAGCGTAAAGGCAAAAGTAATAGTAGTAGTCGTAATAGTAGTAGTAATAATAATAAAAAATAATAATAGATTTAGTACTATACTAACTATAAAAAATAAAAAAAGAATAGTATATTAAGATTAAATTTATAATAGAGATATATAGTTTAGAATACTAAATATAGTTATATAAGATACTACTAGGCATACTAGTAGTAAAAGTAAAGACGTCCTAAGCGTAGAGCCTATAGGGTAATAGGTAAAAAATATAAAAATATTAGAGATAGTTAATATTTAAAAGTTTAGAGGGGGCCTATATATATAGTATTTACTTTATTTAGTATATAGGCTAGGTAGGTATATAGGGCGTACTTAGTATTATATTTATTATAAGTAAAGAAGGATTTGCAATTATAAATAAAAAAAATTAATTATTATTAAACCTTATACTACTTATATGCAAACAAAGCAAAAAGTAATAAAAATAAATATAACCTCTATTTTATATAAAAATAAAGTTAAAAAGGTAACTACTAGGTTACTATAGTAGTTGTTAGCTATTCTAGTATAGTATATCTAGAACTATATAAACTTTAATAAACTTAATCTATATATAATATATCTAAATATATATTAACTACTAATTACTACTATAATAATGAGGTAATTATAATAGTAAAGACTATTATAAAGGGGGTATTACGGGGGGGGGGGTAACATTAAAAAGGGTTAATTGAAAAAGATTAGGTTTTTAAACTTATATAACTTTATTAATATTATATATATTATATTAAATATTAAGAGATATTATAGGAAAAGTTAAGTATAATATTATAGCAAAAACCTAATTAGGCTTAGCGTATTTATAGTCTTAGTTATATAGTTTTAAACTTAAGGATTTTTTACTCTTAAGTTTACCTCTTTATAACTTTTTAACTAGCGTATAAAATTAGCTATAATATATATATATTACTAATATCTATATAATATTTATATAGAAAGTTATAGTATATATTAATAATATTTTACTAAAGTTATTCTATATTTTACTAAAATTAAAAAATAGTATAAATATAGGAGTAGGGTTATTTATATTACTTAATTAATACTTTACGTAATATATAGTAAAAAAGAAATATTTTAGTATTAATTTATATATAATAATATATTAAAATTATTACATAACATATATTTAAAAATAGTCTAACTTATTTAGGTAAATCTAAAATATTAAATTGTTTCTATATACTATAGTATAAAATATTATAAAAAATTTATTTTATTATCTTTACTATTAAAATAATTATAACACTTAATATTAATAAAAATTTAAAATATTTTTAATTATTACTAATTAAATATAATTATAAATTATAAACTTTTATTATTTTTAGTATTCCTATATAGTTCTACTTACTTTTAATATTTTAGATTTTTAAAAATATATTAAATATTAACTTTTTAGAAAACGTATAAATTTTCTAAACTAAGCCTTAAAGTTATAAATTTAAAATACTAAATATTTAGAGAAATAAGTATATATTAAATTTTATTAATAGATACTATATTAATACTAGTAATATATATATATTATAGCTAATTTTATACGCTAGTTAAAAAGTTATAAAGAGGTAAATTTAAGAGTAAAAAATCCTTAAGTTTAAAACTATATAACTAAGACTATAAATACGCTAAGCCTAATTTAGTTTTGTTATAATATTATACTTAGCCTTTCCTATAATATATTTTAATATTTAATTTAATATATATAATATTAATAAAGGTATATAAGTTTAAAAAACTAATTTTTCTTAATTAACCCTTTCCAACATTACTCCCCTATATATAAAATAATTATAAGCTATTTTATAGCGTACTACCTTTTAATATAGTATTTTTAATTGCCGTGTGTTAAACACGCTATATACGACCTATAGTTTTACCCGCGATAAACTATCCGTTTTATAGTTATTACCCCGCCGTTATTACAGCTGCCGCCTAATAAGTTATCTATTAAGTTATTACTCTACTAGCTATAAAATTTAAAAAATCTTATATTTAATAGGCCCTAAATTATAGCGCTTTTATTTTCACTACCTCTATATTAAGTAAAAATATAATATACACTAAGTTAATACAGCTCCTACGGATAAACGTAAAAAAATAGTATTTTTAATAAACTTTATTTTTTTATTAGAATCTTTTTTTATAAAAGCGTACGTACTAATACTAATTATATATAACTTATTACTTATAGCGTAGCGCCTTTATTATTTTTTTTACGCCTCCTCGTATAAGTATATTTAATAAAAGTATATATATTCTTATACTATTACTTTACTTTTAGACTAGCCTATATTCTTTTTAACTTACTTTTAAAAATTATTATTATATATTATAATTATAAAATATTAAATTTTTTATTAACTTTACTATAAACTATATATTATATTTCTTTTTTACTACTAGTACTATTAAATTTTTATATATAATATTATTAAAAATAGTTTTAACTTTATTTAATAAGTTATAATTAACTTTATCGGCGTTAGCTACTAAATTAATAAGATTAGCTACTTCTAGATAAATAGGGTACTTATACTAGTAAACCTCTACTAGAGTCGTATCTTTATTACTTATAAAATAAAAAAATATTATAGAAAAAGCTTAGTTAACTATATTAAGTACTAAAGGCTTAAAATTAATTAAAATTATCTTATTATTATTATTAATAAGAGGAAAAGTAGTATTAGGACTTTTAAAAAATAATATCTTAGTAAGTATCTTTTTTTTATTTAATAAACGTCTAACTATACTATTATTAATTATAAAAATAAAGAAGAGATATATAGGTAGTAGTAGTTACTATAGTCTATCTATTTCTTTTTTATAAATAAATATAGTGGCTATACTAAAATTATTTAATTTAATATTTTTTAGGAGGACGTACTAAATATACTAGTATATACTAGCGCGGCGCTATACCTTGTTTAAACTAGCCTTACCTAACTTTTTTAATATATTAAGTATAAAGGTATATATATACTCTATTTTTTTTAAAATTTTTTTTAGTAGCTTATATAGCCACTATAGCTACACTATTTATTTAATTAATATATATATACTTATTATTATTGTTATTATTATTATTATTATTATTATTATTATTATTATTATTATTATTATTATTATTATTATTATTATTATTATTATTATTATTATTATTATTATTATTATTATTATTACTTCTACTACTAATCTAACGTTTAATATTTTAATAGTTTTTTTAATTAATAAAACTAATATCTTATCTATAGGGCTATACTTATAATTTTAAATAATTATAGCTTTATTTAATAAGTTATAATTAACTTCTCTATTAGTATTCCCTATTTTTAGATAAATAATATATTAATACTAGTAAGCTTTTACTAAAATTATATATTTATTACCTATAAAGTAAAAGAATACTATAAAAAGAATTTAATTAACTATACTAAGTACTAAAAGCCTAAATTTTTTTTTTATATATTAATTAAATAAATAGTATAACTATTGTGGCTATATAAATGGCTAAAAGAAGTAAAAACTTAAAATTAATTAAAATTATCTTATTATTAGTATTAATAAAAAGAAATAGTATTAAAATATTTTAAAAAGAAAAATACTAATATTTTAGAAAGTATTATATTATAAATATTTAACTATATAATCTATAGAGAAATAATATATAAATAATAATATTAATTACTGGCTAATAACTGCTGTAGTAACCTATTAGTTATCTTTTTTAACTTTATTTTTATATAAAATAGAGGTTGTATTTATTTCTATTACTTTTTACTCCGCCTATATATATATAAGTAGTGTAGCGTTTAATAATAGTTAATAATTTTTATTTATAATTATATTTTCTTTCTTACTTATAATAATTACTATAATACTAAGCACCTATATACCCGCTAGCCTACCTGCCCAGTCTACGCATTAAAGAAAATACCTATTACCTATACTTATAGGCCCCCCTAAAACTCTTAAACTTTAATTATTTTAGAATATCTTTACTATTACCTCTACTACTATTACTATTACCTCTACCTTTACCTTCTTTATTATTTTTATCTTTACCTTTACCTTTATTATATTTTTTACGCTAAGAAGTACCTACTGTATTTATAAAATACTTATCTCGCCTATTAACTCTACTATAAATTATATATTATATTTCTTTACCTTCTTTACCTTTATTATATTCTTACTTATTAAAGCCGCCGCTACTGCTGCTAATACTACTAATTTAATATTTATAACTTTAACTACTTCTTTTATTAATAATTTAATTAACTTATTCGGCTCGTTTGGCTTAGAGTAGTACTTATTATTAAAAATAAACGTAACTTTATTTAATAAGTTATAATTAACTTTATTAGCGTTAGCTACTAAACAGATAAGGTCGGCTATTTTTAGATAAATAAAATATTTATACTAGTATGTGTCTGCTAGAGTTGTATCTTTATTACCTATAAAATTAAAGGATAGTATAGAAAGAGCTTAAGTAGCTATACTAAACGCCTTAAGATTAATTAGAATTATCTTTTTATTAGTATTAATAAGAAAAGGATTATACTATATAGAAGCTGTAAAACCTTTAAAAAATATTTTAAATAATATCTTAGTAAGTATTTTTTTTTAAATAAATATTTAGGTTTAACTATGTTAACTATAAGAATAGAGAGATATATAGGTAGTAGTAGCTACTACTATTTATATATTTCTTTTACTAAATATAGTATCTATACTAAACTTTTTATATTAGAGTTTTATAACTTAATATTTTTTAGGGGGGTACGCTAAGCGCGCTAGTGTAAGACGCTATACTCTTTTTAGTATTATATTACTTAGCTTTTTTAATATATTAAGTATAAAGGTATATATATACTTCTCCTTTTTTAAAACCCCTTTTAGTTGCCTATACAGCTACTACAGCCACACTATTTATTGAATTAATATATAAATATATTAACTACTATTTATATATTTTTTTTATTAAATATAGTATTTATACTAAACTTTTTTTTAACTTAATATTTTATTAGAAAGTATACTAAACGTACTAGCGTATTATTATTATTTTTTAACTTAGTTTTACCTAACTTTTTTAATATATTAAGTATAAACATATATATATTTTTTTATTTTTTAAAATCTCGTTTAGTTACTTTAAGATACTATAACTATACTATTTATTTAATTAATATATAAATATATATATATAATATAGTAATATTTATTTCGTAATATAAATTTTACAATTATTATTATTCTTCTTTTTTAATATATTAGGTATAAAAATAGATATATACTTCTTATTTTTTAAATTTTCTTTTAGTTATTTTAAGCTACTATAGCTATACTACTTTATTTAAATAATATATATATATATATTATAATTATTAAATAATAATAATTATTTTAATTAACTTTACTAATATATAGAGTATAAAAATATATATATATATTTTTTAAAATTTCTTTTAGTAACTACTATAGTTACTAAAATTATACTTTTTACTTAGTTTTTATATAAATATAATATAATAATTACTAAATAGTAATAATTACTAAATAGTAATAAGTAGTAATATTTAATATATAATAGTATTTATTATATATATATATATTAATTAAATAAATAGTGTGGCTATAGTGGCTCGGGGCAACTAAAAAGAGATTTTAAAAAAGGAGAAGTATATATATACCTTTATACTTAAGGGGTTAAAAAGGAGTATTTATTATATAATAATAACTATTAAGTATAAACTCTTATTAGATAATAGTAATTATTAAATAGTATTAATTAGTAAAGAATAATATTTAATATATAATAGTACTTAGTAAGTAGTAATAATTAATAAGTAATAGTAATTAATATATAGTAATTATAAAAAAGTAATAATAATTAATAAGTAATAATAATTAATAAGTAATCATAATTAATAAGTAATAATAATTAATAAGTAATTATAATTAATAAGTAATAATAATTAATACGTAATAGTATTTAGGAAGTAGTAGTAATTAATAATAAGTAATAAGTAATAATATTTAGTAAATAGTAGTAATTAGTAAGTAGTAGTAATTAGTAAGCAGTAGTAATTAGTAAGTAGTAGTAATTAAAAAGTAGTAATTAATAATAAGTAATAAGTAGTAATACCTAGTAAATAGTAGTAATTAGTAAATAGTAGTAATTAGTAAGTAGTAGTAATTAGTAAGTAGTAGTAATTAAAAAGTAGTAATTAATAATAAGTAATAAGTAGTAATACCTAGTATATAGTAGTAATTAGTATATAGTTATAGTAATTAAGTAGTAAATTAAATACTACTCCTATTTAGCGTAGAAATATTTATAGGAGTAGATATAGTAACTATAAACTACTAAAGCCTATAAAAAAAGTAGTAAAGAAAAAGTAAAGAGACCTAAATAATTAAAAAAAAAAAGAGATAGTAAGAGCAAAAAGAGAGAAGCTAAAAACTAACCTATAAAAAGTAAAAATAGGGGAAAGGAAAGCCGATCTAAAAAAAAAAATAAAATATAAAAGAAAAGAAGTAATAGGTAAAAAAGATATAAAAATACTTAAGATAAAAAGAAACTAAAAGAAAAATAAAAACTAAAGTAGAAGTATAAGAGTAAAAGAAAAAAGCGCTAAAAGAAAAGGAGAAGAACGTATAAATAAGTAAAGGGCAGAAAGAGGGAATAAAAAAAAGCTAAAAAAAAAGTAAAAAAAAGAAAGATATATATTAACCGTAAAACAGGTAGTAGTATATAAAAATAATAAAGCGTAAAAAAGTAAAAAAATATAAAATAAAGAATAATAGCGCGAGCAAAAATAAAATATTAAAAAAATAAAAAAAAAAACAAAGCTAAGCCTAAATAAAATAAAAAAAAAGGGTAGAAAAGTAAAGAGAAACGCCTAAAGTAATACATTATAAAATAAAAAAAATAAAAAAAAATAAATAAAAAAAAGAGGTAAAATAGGAGTTAGGGAAATATAAAGCCTATATTATATAAAAATAAAATATAAAAAAAGTAAAAAAGACTAAAAGAAAGCGTAGCGTAAATTAGAAAAAATAAAAATATTAGAAAGAAAGAATAAAGGGGAGAAGGTATTAAATAAAAGCAAAACAACAAAGGACCTAAAGAGCTTAAAAAAGAGTATAAGATATATTAGAAATAGAATAATCTTAGAGCTAGCGCGTACTAATAAGAGTAATACTAAAGTAAAGTATAAGTAAAGTATAGAGCGTACGTAAGCTAATAGAAGAAAAGAGCCTATATAATAAGATAAAAGGGGCTAAGAAACTTAGCAGAAGGAAACCCTAAAGAGAAAGAGACTAAAAAGTATAGACTTAAGGTGCGCTAAAAACGAGATAACTTAAAACTATAAAGAAAAAGACTTACGGTAAGCTAAATCTAAAAATAACTAATAACTAATTAGAATAGTAACTAGGGCGGAAGAAGTCTAAGAGAAAAAGATTTAAGAAAGATAAAAACTAAAAGATTAATAAGAGAGAGGTACTAGGAGCTACAGGTAGGTAAGACGGGTACTAAGTAAAACCTACTTTATAGTAAATAGAGCGTAGTGTAGTAATAGTAAAAAGAAACTAAAAAAAAACTAAAACTAGATAAGGTTTAAAGGCTAGAAACTAGTAGGTATAGAGTACGGAACTAAAAATACCCTAAAAATAAATATAGTAAAAGAATAAGAAAAGCGAACTAAGGGCTATAATAACTAAAAGTAGAATAAAAGCTAGCCGTCTATAGGCTAGGGCGAGAATAACTAACTGTACGTTAAGACTATAGTAAGTTAGGTCTAGACCGCCCTTTAGTATAGCTACCTATAGCTATAATAGAGCTATATTAAGAACTATTTTATAACCGGCGAACCTTTCTTGCGGCAGTTACCTACTTAAGAGGATATAGATATAAAAGAAACTTAAACTAAAATTACTTTTAACTTTAGTAAATCTTAACTTAGTAATACTAAATTAAAAAAATATCTTTTAAGGGCTCTTTCTAAACTAGTTCGTATAAAAGCTCGTCTTTATAGAACTAAGACTACGTAAGCGCTTTATTAACTTCTTACTTTAGTAGTACGCGGCTTTTTACTTACTATTTTCTACCTTACTGCTTTTAGTTTCTTTTTTACTCTTTTACTCTTTAACTTATTATTTATTTAGTTTTTATTACTCTTATACGTAGCTTTTTTTTATTATTATTTTTTTTTAATCGCGCTTCTCTTAGTTTAGGTTTTTTTTTTTTTTTTTTTTTTTTTTTTTTTTCTTTTTTTTTTTTTTTTTTCTTTTTTTTTTTTTTTTTTTTTTTTTTTTTTTTTTTTTTTTTTTTTTTTTTTTTTTTTTTTTTTTTCTTTTTTTTTTTTTTTTTTTTTTTTTTTTTTTTTTTTTTTTTTTTTTTTTTTTCTTTTTTTTTTTTTTTTTTTTTTTTTTTTTTTTTTTCTTTTTCTCTTTTCTATGCTTATATTTTTCTTTTTCTTTTTTATTTTATC
>JASEKS010000306.1:0-42275 GCA_030770415.1 Pleoardoris graminearum
ATAATATATTATTAAGTAAATGAGTAGATATTAAAATTTGCGCTATTTATCTTTTATTATTATACATAAGTTATCGTAAAGCTGTTTTAAATAATCTAATAAAAATTTTTATAATAATTATTTTTTTTAAAATAAAGGTACTACGCTAAAAGCGTAGCTTTATTTAAAAAAAAAAAAAAAAAAAAAGCCCGGCGTTTTAGAAGTAAAAGAAAATTTTTTTTATATAGCTAATTATTAGAAATCCTATTTTTTAAAGCTCTAATTAATTCTTTAATCTTTTATTTAAAAGCTTTTAGTTTTATAAATCTAGTAAGTATTACTTTATTTATATACTAATAAGAGTTTTTATATTTTTAGCTATTAAATATTTAGTAAGTTTTACTATTAATAATTTTATAAGCGTTATAATAACTAAAGCTATTTTATTTTTTTTAAATAATAATATCTATAATACTAATTCGGCGAGCTAGCTAATTTAGTATATATAGCTTAAAGTATAGTATACGCTTTACAGCGTTTAGAATTTTATTAATTTTAACTTTAAAAGTATTAATAATTTTAATAACTCTTTTTTAATATAAGAGTTTTTATATATTCTAAAAGTGTGTAAAGCTAAAATTATAAAAATTTATAATAATTATATTATTAAGATAGCTATATACTAAGCCCGCTTAACTAATTATACTACTAAAGTAAATTAAGTAATAAGTATCTACTGTAAAACTAGATTAGTATAATAGTAGCTCTAAAGTTTATAAGCGCTATTTAAATATACTACGCTATAAAAGGGGATATTTTAACTTACTTAATTATTTTTTTTTAAATAAAAGCTTTTAACTATTAATACGGTAACTATTAATAGTATATAATAATAATATTATACTTATTTAAAAAAAGCAGAATATAGAAAAATAATTTTTAAGTTATAGTATTATAAATAGAAAGCTCTTTATATAAAAATAAAAGTATATAAGCTTAGTAATATTTAACATAAGCTAGTAGTTACTAATTTTATTACTATTATTAGTAAAATATTAGTATTTAATTAAGTAGAGTAAATATATACGACTTAAGTCTAAAAATTAATATTTAAAAATAAGAAACTGTTTCTAATAAAAGTAGAAAGGATCTTTTAAATAATATTATAAAATAAACTTTTTTAATATATTAAGTATAAAGGTATATATATACCTCTCCTTTTTTTAAAACCCCTTTTAGTCGCCTATACAGCTACCACAGCCATATCCTTTTATTTAATTAATATATAAATATATATATATTATAAAATATAATTACTAAAATAACTATTAACCGCTCCGGGATTTTTATAATACTTAATAAATAGAGTTTATACCCTTAATAAAATAGTTTATAGCTAAAAAATAAGAATAAGTTATATTAATAGCTTTATAGACTTAAAGAGTACTATTAAAAACCTACTAAGTACTATTATTTATAGTTAATATTAATAAGTACTTATACTAGATATACTACGCCGCTCTTTAAAAAAAAAAAAAAAAAGCTTTTTAAGTATTTTAAATTTAATATATTTATAGCTCTACGCCATATATTTAAGTAAAAAAAATAGTTTATAAAGAATATTTTATAGAATAAAAAATTTATTACGCTAAAATACCCTAACACTTTTATATATATAGTTATTAATCCTTTACTTATTATAAATAGTAAATTAAAATAAAATAATAGTATATATTTTATATAAAATAATAATACTTATACGCGCTCTAAAAATATTATTTTAATAATTATACTACTTTATATTTTATATATAATAGATTACTACTTATTTTAAAATCTTTTAAGAAAACTAATAGTATTTATACTATTAAGACTAAAATATAAGCTTTTTTAATATTTAGTATAAAAGCCTAAATAATTAAAAACGCGTTTAACAGTCTAAATAGAAATTTTATAAAATATCTTATATTAAAGAATATAGCTATTATTAAAATTTTTTATATAAATATAGTATTTAAAATGTAGGCATACATATACTCCTCCTTTTTCAAATCCCCTTTTAGGTCGCCCCGAGCCACCACAGCCACACTTTTATTCGATTAATATATAAATATATATAGTATTTAAAACTTGCTTATATAATAAAGAATTTTAATACTTAGGTTTATATAATATACTATATATAAAATTTTTAGCATAGAGCTTTATACTTATAATACTTATTTATAAATATAATTTTATATTTATTAAATATAAGCCTTTATTCTATTACTTTTTAGTTTACAGCGTAATACTAGTATATTAAAAATTTTATTTATAATTAATATATCTACGTATTAATATTAAGAGTATATATATATATATTAGTATACTAATTAAATAAATAGTATAGCTGTGGTGGCTCGGGGCGACTAAAAGTGGTTTTAAAAAAGGAGGAGTATATATATACCTTTATACTCAATGTGTCGAAAAAGAAGAGTATATAGTACTAAAAAGCAGAATATATAAGTTAAATAGTTTAATATACTTTAGTTTAAAGAGTATAATATATTTATATTTTATATACTAAATATATATATTATAATTAATATTCACTTATATACGCGGCTTAAGTAATTTTTTATAAATAAAAAAAAATACTATAATTATACTAGCGTATTTTTAAAAATTTTATTAATACACCCAAAAGGAGACTAGGCGAGTAGTAGATATTATTAATTAAAAATAACTATAGTAGGAAAGTTTATATATAAAGCCTATAGGTAAAATTACTTTTAGAGCTTATAAAAATATTTTTAAGATTTACTATATAAATATATACCTAGTATAAACTTAAGATTATAAAATTTTTTTAAAATCATAATATTACTACTTATCTATAGTACAGAAAATCGTATTTTAAAAAATAATTAAAATAGCCTAGTATAAGTATTAAAATACTATTATTAAATATATATAAACTACATAGCGGCGCTTAATAAATAAGTTAAAAATTTATTAATAAAACTATTACTATAAGACTTAATATAAATTTACTAAAAAAGTTTTAACTAAAAAGTATATAAGTAATTACAGCGGGTTATAATATTAGTTTAATAATTTCTAAAAGTATATAATTTTTAAATAAAGTCCTTTATAGCTAGGTTAGATAATATTTTTATTATTATAAACTTAAATTTATAAAACACTCTACAGTAAATCTACGCCTAAATTAAAATAATATATATATCTATAGTTATTATATATATTTATTAAATAAAAATCGCGTAGCTAGACGTAATAGGTATAAATTTAAAATAAATCTATATATTTATATTAAATATTTAATTAGTTACGTAGCTTCTAATATCTATAAAATATAAATACTATTACTTAACTAGGTTATTATACCGCGTAATATTACGTCTAATAAAACTTTTTTCTATAAAAAATAAAGATTAGTCTATCCTATAAAGAGAAGCTATAAAATTTATAAATATTTTATATATTATTAAAATTATAGATATAGGTAAAGTGTTTAATAAAATTCTTAATATATAAGTCTATAACTTTAGTAAGCTAGAGATTAGTAAAAATATTATATAACTTAAATAGTAGTTTAAAAGTACTACAATATAAATATTATTTTATCTTTTTAGTTAATTAGTTAAGTAAAGTTCTATATAAGCGGTATATATATAGGCTATTAGTATAATTAATTAATAGTTATAAATCTATATATTATATAATATATTTAGTCGCCCTGAGCCACTACAGCCACACTATTTGTTCGATTAATATATAAATATATAATATAAATATTAGTCTAATCTTTTCTTAGCCTACTTTAGAGCTTTAAAATCCTAAAAGTATAAATTTTAAAAAAAATAAATACTTTAATATTTTTCGGAACATATATTTTAGTAAAAAAATAAAATAGTTTATAGTAAGAAGGCTATAGAATTTTTAAATAATAAATAAAAATTTATTTAATACTATTACTTAAATTAGTAATATAAAGCTTTTTTTATTAAATAAAATAGTTAGCACTTTTACTTATAAAACGTAGAAACTTATAAGAAACTATAGCCTAACTATTTAATAAAACTGAAAGTAATATAAATTAAATTTTAAAAATTTTAATAACCTAAGGCGTAAATATAAAAACCTACTTAGTATTTATATACTATTAAGCCTTAATCTAAAAAGTAAGCTGTTATATAATATAAACCATATAAATATTTTACCTAATAGTATAGATAGTTCCCTCTAATATAATTTTATAAATATATTTATTTTTAGTATAAACCTTATATAGAAGGAGTAAAGAGAGTTTATAATTATTAATATTATAGTTTAAGATATTATATAGAATAAAGCCTTATAAAAAATAAAATTTTAAAATAAAATTTATATATACCGCAACGAGCTTCTAAAAGAGCTAGTAATATAAAAAATAATTTCTTTATATCTACTTAGCCCGGTCTTTTACTAGACTATATATAAAAAATAAAATATACTTTTTAAAAAGTAAATTTAGTAAGTAATTATTTACTTTAATAGTTCTAAACGTCTATTTTTATTTAAATAGGTATTTACCTATAAGTTTAATTAGAATAGTTACTTTATAAAGTATAAAACTAATTTTATTATTAGAGGTAACTTTTAGTTAAAAGATATAATATATACTATAATATTTGTAGTACGCTCCTTTTATATAATTATAGTAATTATAGTAAAGTTTAATATAAAAATTTTATAGCTTAATATAATTAGTATATTTTTTAATATACTAATTAACTCTTTAAACCTAGTATAGTATAAACTACCTAATAATTATAAATAAAAAGATAATTATATAAAGCTTCATTAAGTCTTATATAGTCTATAAAACTTATTTATACTATAGTATAAAAATTTTTTTAATACTTTAGCTAAATTTAGCCTTATCTACTTAAAAAAAAGTTTTACTTATTTTTTACAGCAATATAGATTATAAGATCTTTATACTTTTTTATATAGAAAATATTCTACTTTTATATTATAAAATTTACTAGTAAAAAGTTTTTAAACTGTGCAAGAAGCTTTTAGAAATATATAAAATTAAAATACGCAGAGCTATAGAATAGTATTTTAAAGTATAAGTAATTATATATATATATTTATATACTAATCAAACAAATAGTATAGCTATAGTGGCTCGGGACGACCAAAAGGGATTTTAAAAAAGGAGGAGTATATATATGCCTTTATACTTAATATATTAAAAAATTAAGTAATTAAAAATTAAAAAAATTAAATTCTTACTCTAATTTATAATGTATATATTAAAAAGATTATAAAGAAGTTTTAGGGTACCTAATTTAATATTTTTTATTAATACCTTTACAATTAAAAGAGCTAGTTAAGAATAAAAGAGAAGTACTAAAAGCTAAAATTAAGGTATATTAATAGTGTATTAGATTTATACTTTATACTACTATTATAATATAACTAGATATAAGATTTACCGTTTTAAAATTTTATTATTTTTTAATTAATTTAAGTAAAGAGTATTTTACTATAGTAGAATATATAATTACTTTTTTTAATAAATTTTATTTTTAAGTAAGCTAATATACCGTAAATAAGGGTCTAAAACTTATAATTTATTTAAACGCTTTATTTATAAATAATCTACAAAGTAAATAATCTTTATATAACTATAGTATTATATTATTTAGTAGAGTTATTATTTAGAAAACTATAAAATAGGCTACTATTATAATATTAACTACTAAAGTAAAGTTCCTTACCCTTAAGTATATAGATAAAAAAATAATAGCTTTAAAACGCTTCTTTAAAAAACTAACTCTAGATCTTAGAGTTACGTAGGGTATATTTTATAATAAATAATAAATAATTAGACTAGTTATAGATAAAAATAAGTATAAAACTACTTAGTTACGCTATATAAATATACAGAATATATAACTATACTAAAAGTATTTTAAAAAAAAATTTAAAATTAAATAATTTTAAATAAGTATTATACTAGCTAATAGGTTAATAAAAGCTCTTATAGTTTAGTAATTCTAAAGATTTAAAAAATAACTAAATTTTAGGGATATAAGAAACAATTACTAAACTAAAATTTAAAAAATTATATAATAATAAACCGTAAAACGCTTTAAATTAGATATAAAATAGTTTATTAACTATTATTTATAATAATAATTTAAAACCGCACCGCTTAGAAAAAATTTATAATAAAATAGCTAAAAAAATAAAAAAATAATAAAATTACAGGCGGGCGATATTAGGAAAACCTAAATATAAAAAGTTACCTTTTTTAAAATAATATAACTTTTTAGTTACTTTCTCTCCTAGGGTTATTACTATAACGTTACGTAACTTTAGACTAGCTATTTAAACTTCTACTATATTACGTAATTAACTAACTCTTAATAAACTTCTTATATAGTAACTATAACGACTTTTTTACTAGCGCTAATAACCTATAACCTTTTTAAATAGACGGTAATTAAAATATTAAAATATAATATAATACTCCCTATAGGATTTTTATAAAAAATTTTTATTTTTTTATAATAACTGCTAACTTCCTAATAGTAAGCTTTTACGACTATTTTATAGCGTCGTAACGTACTCTTCTCTTACTATTTACTACTTACCCTACTCCTACGCGTATATATATTCCTATATTTAAATAATTTTAACTATCTTAATAAGCTTTTTTTACTAAAGCTTCGCTCCCTTTACTACTTTAAAAAAGTTTTTTTTATTATTATTAAGATACTACTACTGCTACTGTTATTATTACTATTTTTTATCTTAAATAAGAGAGTATAACTTTTTTTTTACTATCTTTTTATAAATTTTACTATATCCTTATATAGGTAAAATTAAACTTTATAGTCTTTATAGGTATTATTAAGCTTAAAGATTATAACTATTTTAAATAAGAAGAGGCGTATTGAGATTAAGTTAGTATTAAATATATTAACTAAAAAATTTAGTTTATTAAGTAAACCGGCCTTTTATACTACGTAAAGATAAAAGTTAAAGTAGTTCTTAATATAACTTAGTTAATTATTACTATTAGTAAAAGCCTATACTGTATACTAGAGGTTATTTAATAGTTTAATTATTAGATACTAAAATACCGATGCAGATATAATAAAAAAAATAAAAGATATAGTTCTAATAATAGTATTAAAAAGATTTCTAAAATAGTAGTATTTATAGAAAAAAAAGAAAGTTACTATATATACTATTTAAAACGCGCTATATATAGTCTATAGTTCTATTTATAGTTCTATCTAAGACAATAATCTATAAATACTTTATTATTATTTTATAGTTATTACCCTGCTGTTATTACTACTACTACTTAATAAGTTATTTATTAAGTTATTACTCTACTAGCTATAACAGAATTCTAAAAATTTTATATTTAATAGGCTTTAGTTATAGTGCCTCTGTTTTATCTATCTATATTAAGTAAAAACGTAGTATATACTAAGTTAATATAGCTTCTACAGATAAACGTAAAGAAATAACTTTTTAGTTATAAGGCCTAAAAATATAAAAAGAATACTATTTAAAAGGGAATAACTATTATATTCTATTTACCTTATTAGGAGCTGCTTACTAAGGGGTTTAAGAATAAAAAAATATTAGTACATATAGAAAACTTTTACAGTCCTACTTTAGTCTATTATAACTTTTTATTTAATATATAAAACTTGCTTATTTTTATATATATTATAATAGTATCTTTTTTAATATATTAAGTATAAAGATATACACATACTACTCCTTTTTCAAAACCGCTTTTAGTCGCCCTAAGCTACTACAGCTACACTATTTGTTTAATTAATATATATATATATATAATAGTATCTATAATATATAAGTATATAAAATACTTTTATATATTTATATATTATTTATATAACTATATATAAAAGTTACTTTTTTAAATTTATATTAATAAACTAGTAATAATAAATTACTAGTACTTAGTATAGTAGCCTTTAGTTTCTATAACTACCTTATAACAGTTAGGGAGTAATAATATATAATTATTAATATCTTTTTAAGGTATATTATTCTACTTCTTAATAATAGCTCTTTTAAAGGCCTTTATACTATCTAAATTTAATTCTACACCTAAATTGCCTTTATATCTTTTATTTACTCTAGATTTTAATAAATCCTATATATTTTTAATAGGATTTAAATCTAGACTATAGGCTAGGTAAAGAAAAAGTTTCATATTATTATTTTTAACTAGTTTAAAATATTTATTATTTTATAAATAGGGGCGTTATCTCGTTAAAATTGCTAACCTAAAGTAATATTAATATAAAGATTATAATTATAATATAATATAATAATATATATATATATATATTATTATATTAATAAAAATAGGGATAAAAAAACTTTATATAACTTACCCCTTTTTATATTTAGTTTAACTATAGGATTAAGGACTTTATTTATGTAATCTTTGCTAGTAAAAGAAGTATTATTATTAGGTATTTTAATAAATACTAAATTATTTTTTCTACCTATCTAAATTGCATCCTAAACTTATAGGGTAAGGTCTCGGCCTATAAAATTATTAATATAATTAATATTAAAAAACTAAAACTATAACTTAAAAATATATAAAAAGTTATATATTTTAATATTTTAAAAAGTTAAAATAACTTACTTTATAATTAGCTAACAGCCAGTTCTCTTCTAACCCTATTATTACTTATTTTTTTATAATATTATCTATTCTCTTATCCCCTTTATATTGCTAACTTATCAGAAAATATTATTTTATATAAATTTATATTTTTTATATTTTTTTTCGTTTTTTTAGCGTATTTTTATATTTTTTTTTATTATTTTCTTTTTTTATAATTTATTTTATGTTTACTCATATTAATACAGTAACCCTCTTTTTTTAAAACTATTTTTAATTATCTAGTTATAATATTTAGATTATTTTCTAATAGTATTCTTTTATTTTCCTTTTTAGGACTTCTAGTTAAGTCTTTATTAATAACTCTTCTATTCCTTTTAGTTAACTTTTTTATACCCCCTATATAAACTTTTTTTATATTATAATTATATTCTTTATTATTTTTTTAATTATTTTCTTTCTTTTTAATACGTCTTATAGCCTTATATATAGTAGAAGCAGACGTTTTTAAAGTAATAGTAATTAAAGAAGGAGAAGTATTTACTTTTAAAAGTAAATTTACTTTATATTCGAGTTTTAAAAGATTTAGCACTATTTTAAGAAAATAGGAGTTTAAAATAAAGGCATGCACATACTCCTCCTTTTTAAAACCCCTTTTAGTCGCCTACACAGCCACCACAGCCACACTATTTATTTAATTAGTATACAAATATATAGGAGTTTAAGTTTATAAAAGTTAAAAGATATTATTATATACTATAATATTAATAATATATTATATAATTAGTAATTATATAAGTAAGAACTAAATCTTTACTTATTATATAGATTTATAATTATATAATTTTTTAATATATTAAGTATGAAGGCATACACATACTCCTCCTTTTTTAAAATACCTTTTAGTCGTCCTAAGCTACCACAGCCACACTATTTATTTAATTAATATATAAATATATAAATATATTGTAATTATAAACTTTATATTAATATTTATTTAGGTTAGTAATTTTAATAAGATAACGTCCCTGTTTATAAAACAATAAACGTTTTAAACTAGTTTAAAAATAATAAAATTATACTATATTCTTACCTAGTCTATAGCTCTAATTTAGCCCCTATAGAAAATATATAAAACTATTTAAAATAATGGCTAAATAATAATAAAAAGGCTAATTTAGATATAAAATCTAGTTTATAAAGTATATAGACCGTTAAAAGAGCTATTATAAAAAAATAGAATAATATACTATACAAAGTTATTAATAACTATATTTTATTTTTTCCTAACCGTTATAGGGCAATTATAGAAACTAAGTTCTACTATACTAAGTATTAGTAATTTATTATTTACTAGTTTATTATTAAAAATATAAAAATATAACTTTTATATTTATTTATATAATTAATATATAAATATATAAAAATATTTTATATACTAGTAAAACTTAGTATCTATTATTATATAAATAAAAACAAGCTAATTTTATATCTTAAATAATAAGTTATACAAACTTAAAATATAGTATAAAAATTTTTTTATATTTACTACTTTTTTACTACTACTAAACCCTTTAGTAAGCAGCCGCTAATAGGGTAAATAGAATCTACTAGACTTTCTCTTTAAAATAGTATTTTTTTTTTGGTATTTTTAGGCTTACTAATTAAAAAATTATATTATTTTAAAATAGGTATTTTTTTTATTTAAATTTTTTTTTTACCCCTCTGTAATATATAATTATAAATAGTGTCTTTACTACTTAATTTACTATAAATAATAGTTATTACCTTATATCTAAGTATTAAGTTAATCTTTTTTTATATAATATAGATAGTATTAAAAAACTACTACCTATTAGTCTATAGTTATAGTCCTCTCAATTCTCCGCCGTTACTAGTATATAAACGCCTACTAACATATAGGCGTATATATAATATAATATACCTATCTATCTCTTGTTCCCCTTAACGCGTAGTAATTACTATGCCCGCTTTATAAAGTCTACTATAAATATATCTAGATAATAAGAAATTTACTAGTAGTATAGAATAACTATAGTATAAAGGTATATATATACTCCTCTTTTTTTAAAACCCCTTTTAGTCGCCCTAAGCCACCACAGCCACACTTTTTATTTAATAAATATATAAATATATTAAATACCTTTTATAACTATATACTATCTATTATTTTTAATATATAGTTTATTTTTTATTTTTCTACTATTTCCTCTTTATATAAACTTAATATAAGCTATTATAGATTAGTACCTTATAATATAGCTAAAGTATAATTATTTATAATAATATACTATATCTAGACGTACTATACTAGTAAGTATAGTTTAATACCTTTCCCTACTATTATTACTATTTTATACTTATCCCTAGTGTGCAGGTAGTATATAGTATTATAGTATTTTCTTTTTAGTATATTAATAACTACCTCTACCACTTATACGTATAAGTTATTATTAAATATATCTTTATAAATAAATATAGAAAATTTAGTTATTATAGTCTTATTATAGGTAATTATAATACGTAAAATTACTAATAATATACCTATAATAAATATTAGCTAACTATACCCTATAAACTACGCTACTAAGAATAAATACTACTTAAATTCTATTATAGAACTTTAATAATAATAATAATAATATAATAAAGTAAACATATTATAGTATAATAGTACTATAGTGTATAAAGATATATATATACTCCTCCTTTTTAAAACTCCTTTTAGTCGCCCTGAGCTACTATAGCCACACTATTTGTTCGATTAATATACAAATATATAGTACTATAGTAGTCTAGCCTAAGGTAGGGTAGTATAGTAGGTAAGTGCCTAGAAATATTTTAGGTTCGCGAAATTCTTTAAATTTTTATTATTATTCCTTATATTAGGGGTTCGATTCCTTTCTTTACCGTAGCGTTCTTTAAACGCGCCTACTTTATATAGTAAACGCAGAGTTTTTAAAAGTATAGAGTACTACTAAGGAATTAATATAAAACTATAGGAAGCTAAAATTCTTATACGGAACACGTTATATCTAAAGGTATTTTAGGCTAATATTATCTAAAGTTAGACGAGATAAAAAGCTATCCCTAAATAGGCTTAGCGTGGCGAACTAAGCCTAATTAGGTTTATAATAGAATAGTAATCTAATATAACTTTATATAATATTAGTTTAAATAGGAGTAAAATAGGCTAAAAAGAGAGACGTTTATAAGGACTTTAAAAAGGGGTATATATATAGCTATTTCCTAATTAGGCAGGTACGCTAAACTATTAGCGTCTATTTTAAAAAAAAAAAAAAAAAAAAAAAAGTCTAGCCTAAAGAAAAAAAAATAAAGGTAATAGTAGCACTATACTAGTATACTAAACTTTAGTATACTAAGCTATATATTAATTACTAATTATTAAAAGTAAGTTAAAAAGGATATAGGCTAGCCTAAAAGTAAAGTAGTATAATATAAAAATATTTTTTTTTTACTATATATATAGGTAGGAGGAGGCGTATAAAAGGGAAAATAATAAAGGTATTATACTAAGACTAATAAGCTACTAGTTATACTATAACTAGTAATAGCACGTACGCTTTTACTAAAAAAATTTTAATAAAATAAAAATAAAGTTTAGTAAAAATACTATATTAAAAGTATACTATAAAATAGATTATAATTACTTTATATAATACCTCCTTTACGATAGTCTTTACTATTATAAGTAACTTTATTATTATAGTAGTTTAGTAGCTAATATATACTATAATACGTTATATATAGGCTAGATTTATTAAAACTTACGTTCTAAATATTCTGTATAGGAATCTACCTTATATATAAGTTAATATTATAATAATTATAAAAACCGCGACTAACGTGTAGTAAAAAATTACTTAGTAATTAAGTATTTAGTAATTAAAAAGTAATTAAATTATTTACTAAACTATTATTACTGTTAAAGTATATCGTAATATAGATATTATCTATATAGAAGTATTAAAAATATTTAAACTACTAGTACTTTAAAAAATAATATAACTAGACTTAAAGACTAAGTAAACTAAATATATTAAGGTATAAAATTTAATTAAGTAAAGCTTTTATAATACTACTAATTAGTACTAAAATAGTAAGTAAATAAAAAAAAAATACTATAAATAATAACTATTAAAAAAAGTATTATTAATATAAAAAAGGTTATAAAGGTTATTATATAGGTAAAAATAATAAAATTATTTTAAGTATTTTATATTACGCACGAAGCGCGGAGCGTAAAAAGTAAAATATAAAAAATAATAAAGTATAAAGACGAAAAAATAGAGAGTAATAAAAGGGGCGGCTATATAGAGTTAGTATATTTAGGAATATAAGAGCTTATAAAAAATAAAAAGTAATAAGTAATAAGTAAGTAGTACTTAGAGTATCGCGAGTTAACTAATAAGTAGAATAATTAGTTATATTTTTATAACTTTAAAAGGAACTATTAAATAGTTACTAGAGCTAAGCGTTTAATAATTATATAACTAATTTACTAATAATAAAGAGATAGTTTAATAAGAGGAAGAAGAATATATATTTATATATTAATTAAATAAATAGTGTAGCTGTGATAGCTTAAGGCAACTAAAAAAGATTTTAAAAAAGAAGAAGTATATATATACCTTTATACTTAATATATTAAAAAAGTTAGGTAAAGTAATACTAAAAAAGGTATAGCGTTATACTAGCGTACTAGTATATTTAGCGCGCCCCCCTAAAAAAACATTAATTTAAAAAAGTTAAAAAGTTTAATTTAAAAAGTCTAGTACGGACACTATATTTAGTAAAAAAGATATATAGGTAGTAGTAGCTACTACTACCTATATATTACTCTTTTATCTTCTCTTATAATTAATATAGCTAAACGTTCTAAACTGTTTATTAAAGAAAATATACTCTTTAAACTTTTTCGACACATTAAGTATAAAGGTATATATATACTCCTCCTTTTTTAAAACCTTTTTTTATCGCCCTAAGCTACTACAGCTACACTATTTGTTTAATTAGTATATAAAGATATATACCGGAGTTTTACGTATTATAACTATACTTACTTATAATATATAACTCCTATTTTTACTACTTTTTTTTAGTAGATACTATATTTATATAAGTTTATTATAATACGTCTACTGCGCTAATTATACTAAATATATAAGCTATCCCCGCTATATTCTACCTATAGGGTAATAAAGTTAAATAAATCCTTTTTAATACCGCCGAGTATACTATTATAAATAATATAATTACTAGATTTTTTAAAAGTAGTATTTGTTAATTTTGTATAATATTAGATAAGTAGTATAATAAAATAATAGACAGCGTAGTAACTTTATTAATAGTAAAAGCTATATCCCCGAGCTACTACAGCCACACTTTTTATTTAATTAATATATAAATATATAGTAAAAGCTATAAAATTTAAAAATTTAGAATTAGTTACAGTAGTCTCTATAAAGATAAAAATAATAAAAGTAAAAATAGTAATATTATACTAGTTATAAAAAATAGAGAAAGGATAATATATTAATATTAGTTTTATAATAGAGATATATAGTCTAAAATATAAAACATAGCTACGCAAGGTACTACTCAGACTACTAGTAGTAAAAATAAAAATGTTTTAAATATAGAGCCTCTATAGAAATACTAAAGGTAATTAATATTTAAAAGTTTAGAGGGGCCTAAATATATATATATTTCTTTAGTGCGTAAACTAAGTAGGTAAACTAGTATACTTAGTATCGCGTTATCGTAGGTAAGAAAAAAGATATAATTATAAATAAAAATATTAATTATTATTAAACGCTACACTACCTGTGTATATAGGCAGAGTAAAAAGTAATAGAAATAAATATAACCTCTATTTTATATAAAAATAAAATTAAAAAAGTAACTAATAAATAAAAATAGTAGTTATTAGTAAAAGAATAATAATAACTAAATAAATAACTACTAGCTACTATATATTAAACTATATATTAAGCTATACGCCGTAGCTATAAATTCGAATCCTATACTAACTAAAATAAAAATTTTTTTTTATAATTTTTATACAGACTTATTTTTTTTACCTATATTTAAGAGAATAACTTTGTTTAGCTTATTTATATTTTTTTTAAACCAGTATCTCTACGACTATACTTTACCTCTCTTTATATAATATAATTATATTAGAAGTATCTATAAGAGAGTTTTAAAATTTATTACTTATAGATTAGTAATATAGTAGCTAATAGGTTAACGAAAGTTTTTTTAGCTTCTTAATTTTAAAAATTTAAAAAGCAATTAAATCTTAAAAATAGAAAAGAAAAAATTACTAAATAAATATTTATAAAATTATAGAATACTAGAGCGTAAAGCGTATTGAATTAAATATTAAATAGCTCTTAAGCTACTATTTATAATAAAAAAATTAAAACCTATAGGGCTTAGAGAAATTCTAATATAAAAATATAAAAAGTATTAATAATTATATAATAATCTAATAAAAAAGCCTAATATATTAATATATTAATTAGCTTACTGTACTTTAGAATATCTTATATATAGTATAAAGTAATTTTATTAAATATATATATATATATATTTATTTATTATATAAAATGGTATGGCTGTAGTGGCTGTATAAGTAACTAAAAGAAGTTTTAAAAAAGAAGGAATATGTGTATACCTTTATTATATTAAAAATATTATATATAGAGTTATCGCCTAAATGTTTATTTAACTTAATTATTTACCTAATAATAGTTTAAAATTTATTAAGCTCTATTTTCTATAAGATTTATATTAGTATACTAAAGGTATATATATACTCTTCCTTTTTTAAAACCCCTTTTAGTCGTCTCGAGCTACTATAGCCACACTTTTAATTCGATTAATATATAAATATATATTATATTAGTAAATAATAAAAGATATTAATTAAAAAACTATATTTTTCTATAAGTAAGCTCTTTTTACTTTTTTCTATAGAGCAACTTATAGAAAGATAAAAACTACTTTGTAATCTTTTAAATATAGATATAACTATAATAGTAGCCATAAAATTTTTTTTAAATATTTTAAATTAAAATATTAGTATTTTTTCGACATATTAAGTATAAAGGTATACATATACTCCTCCTTTTTTAAAACCCCTTTTAGTCGCCCCGAGCCACCACAACTACACTATTTGTTTAATTAATATATAAATATAATATAAAATATTAGTATATATATTAGTTTATAGCTGTATTTACTTTTATATATATAATAATAAAAACTTAGCTGTTTAATATTATACTAGTTATTATAATTTTTACTAAATAAAGCGCTAATCAAATAATAAAAGTGAAATACTAAACGCTTTAATTATATAATTTACTAGTAATATAAAGTTATATAAATATTATATAATAGTTTTAGAACACTTTTAATTTTAATATATATAAATAAATAAAGTTTAATATACTATAGACTAAAATATTAAAAAACTATTTTACTAATATTATATCTATTTTTACAGCGTAATAACACTTAAAAAAAATAGTTTATTATTTTTATTTTATTTATTATTTTTAAATTAGCTTTTAAATTATTAGAAGAATATCTTATTTTTTAAACCTAATCTAGTAAAACTTAAAAAATCTAGATTAAAAAAGTCGTAAATAGCGCCCTACGCCTAAAAAAACAAAATAAAGAAAATAGATTAAATAGAATTAATAATTTTAAAAATCTATTTAAATTTTTTTATATTAAATTTCTTATAAGATATTTAAGTTCTTAAAGGTTAACTATTAAATAGCTATTAGAGAGCGTCATATAGACGTAAAACTAATTAACTTATTTAAATTATAAGTTACCTATAAGCAAAGAATATTTCATTAAGTTTAAAAGCGCTATAGAAATTCTGAACTTAAAAAAGTTTAAAAATTTTTTAAAATAAAAGTATAAAATTTTTTTTTTAAGCTTATAGAAAAAGCGTATTTTTTTATAAAATAATAAGTGGATTTTTTAAATACTAAATTATAAAAATTTTTAGTTAAAATATAGCAATTTATTATAATAACTAAATAATACTTTTATTTTATTTAACTACTTATTACTTACGCGCTTTAAAATAAAAATTTTTTCTAAACTATTATTACCGGCTTAAAAATAAAATAAATAAAAAAAACTAAAAACTAAAAAAATAGACTTTAGTAGCTGCTTACTAATTTTAGTATACTTAAAATATTTTAAAAACTAATTATTTTTAGTTTTATGTATAATGTTAACGTTTATAAAATAATAAAAATTATAAATCTCCTCTCTATAGTATTAAATAAGGATTAGGAAAATTTTTTTTTTTAAAAAAAATATAAAAATCTAGAAAAATTCTAAAAATTAAAAATTAAAAAAAGTATTATAGATTTCTATAGCTATAGTAATAGTAATATAAATTATTAATATATAGTTTATATAATAATTAGAGAGCTTAAAAAACTGTTTATATACTCTATAGGTAAATAACTTATATAAATAAATAATTTACTTTTACTAAAACCTTCCTAATACTCTGCCTATTATAGTATAAATTAGTATAGTTTTATTTTATTTAGTATATAATAGAATAAAATACTACTTAGAATTGATTTTTATAGCGTTTTGATATATTTATATATTATACTTAATTATTTAGTACTAACTATAACGTTTTTAAAATAGTTTACCTACTCTAGTATATATTTACTTCTTTACTGTTTTTTTTACTATACGCCCTAAACTTTTATAAAATACTTAAATAAATACTATTATTAACTATTAAGATTTTTTTTACCTAAATTTATATTTTTTATATAATTAATGTTATAGAGCGGTCTTAGTTATTATTTAAACCTTAGCTATCTTTTATTATACTAATACTAGCTTATATATAATAATTACTACCACTTTTAAGAATTTTTTAAATATTTTAATTATAAATAGTAATAGGCTATTTATATATTTATAAATTTTTAATTTTATAAATATTAATTATAACCCTAATTTTTATACATTACGAAAAGTTTATAACTACTAAAGACTATTACTAAATAATAGCAATAATAGAGTATATAATTTTATATTAAAATATAATATAACCTATATATTTATACATTATATTTATATATTAATCGAATAAAAGAGTGTGGCTATAGTGGCTATATAGGCGACTAAAAGGGGTTTCGAAAAAGGAGGAGTAAATATATACCTTTATAGTTAATATAACCTATTTTAGTATAAATAGGACTAATTTAGTATCTTAAAATAAAGGTATATATATACTCTTCCTTTTTTAAATCCCCTTTTAGGTCGCTCCGAGCCACTATAGCCCCACTTTTTATTTAATTAATATATAAATATAGTATTATAAAACTTTTTTTAAATATTACTAAAAATATTTACTATATTAGAGGCGTGCTTGGCGGGGTGGCACAGTGGGCATGTGCCTGGAAATGCCAAGATTCCTCGATTTTCGAGGTTCTTCTGCGCATTAGGGGTTCGATTCCCCTCCCTGTCGCAGCGCTTCTTTGAGCGCGCCCACTTTGCGTAGTAAACGCAGAGTTTTCAGAAGTGCGGGGCACCGCCAAGGAATCAATGCAAGGCTGTGGGAAGCTGAAATCCCCGTGCGGAACACGTTACATCCAAAGGTATTTTAGGCTAATATTGTCTAAAGTTAGACGAGATGAAAAGCTATCCCTAAATAGGCTTAGCGTGGCGAACTAAGCCTAATTAGGTTTATGATAGAATAGTAATCTAATATAACTTTATATAATATTAGTTTAAAAATAGGAGTAAAATAGGCTATTAAAGAGAGACGTTTATAAGGACTTTAAAAAGGGGTATATATATAGCTATTTCCTAATTAGGCAGGTACGCTAAATATTAGCGTCTATTTTAAAAAAAAAAAAAAAAAAAAAAAGAGGCGTGCTTAAAGTAAAATAAAAGCTCTAGTTTTATAATATATATAATATAATTTTTTATAAGCTTTTTAGTTTAGTATTTATACGCCTTTTTTAGTAGCTTAAATTATTTAATATTATATAGCTAGAGGAGGTGCGATAGGTATAAATATATATAAAAAGTAATAATTTATTATTTTTATAGTATTATTTAAATTTAAGCGAGTTATAGCTCTTATAGTTATAAATAATAAATAATTAGTAGCTACTATCTACTTCTCTTATTATATACTTATTAAAGTGCTCTAATTAGGTAAAAGTAATCTTATTAGTTATTTAGCTGTTTTTAGAGACTATAATAACCTAATTATAAAATTAATGCCTATTTTATACTAGTTTAATAAGTACTAGCGCGCTTTAAAAATAGTAAAGAATAAAATAACTTATTTTTTAGTATTAATACTGTAAATAACTATTAACTACTTTTAATTACTTAGTTAGATTAATTTAAGCTATTGTTCTTTTTTTAAAACTATAATAACTACTTTACTAAATATCTAGCCTATTATAAAGTTTATTTTATTAAAGTTAAACGTATTATTTATATAAATACTATATATATATATATATTAATCGAATCAAAAGTATAGCTATAGTAGCTTAGGGCAACCTAAAAAAAAGTTTAAAAAAGAAAAAGTATATATATACCTTTATACTTAATATATTAAAAAAGTTAGATAAGGCTAGATTAAAAAAAATATAGTGCTATACTAGTATACTACTAGTATACTTAGTACACCCCCTAAAAAAACGTTAAGTTAAAAAAGTTAAAAAGTTTAGTACTAATACTATATTTTTTAAAAAGGAGATACGCAGGGTACTACCTATATATCTTTTTTTTTATAGTTAATAATAATAGTATATATTTATATATTAATCGAACAAATAGTGTGGCTGTAGTAGCTTAGGACGACTAAAAGGGGTTTTAAAAAAGGAGGAGTATATACATGCCTTTATACTTACTGTAATATTTATATTTTATATATAGTATAAATTTATGTTTTATTTTAAAAATAAGTATTATTTTATTTATTATATAATATTCTACACACGAGTATAAGTATATAAGACTTATTTATTATTTTATATTTTATTTTTATATTATATTTGTATATTAATCGAATAAATAGTGTAGCTGTGGTGGCTCAGGGCGACCAAAAGGAATTTTAAAAAAGGAGGAGTATATATATACCTTTATACTTAATATGTCGAAAAAGTTAGGTAAGGCTAGATCGAAAAATTTTATTTTTATTATATTTTACACAGCCTACTAATATAGTAAACTAATAATATAATTATAGACTTATTACGTAATTTAAAATAATATTTTTTTATTTAATTTTACGTAAGTCTTTATATTTTCTATTAAATATTTTACTAAAATAATAATACTATAAAAATCTACTAAAGTAAGTTATATATATACTTAGCTTACTTAGTAGCTTTATAAAATAAAAAAAAGCTATATTTACTATTATTAGTATTTACGCCGTCTATAGTATCTATCGTCTAGTTAGTAATACCTACTAAATAAAAATTAAAGTATATACCTACTTAACCCTACGCGTACTAGTAGGCTCTAAAATTTATATTTAGTTTTTTTATTATTCTAAATCCTATAACCGTACTAATAGATATATATTATTTTATTAGTCTACTTTTTATATTATTTTCTTACCTCTAGCTTTATTAATAATATTAGGTCTTTTAGCTCTTCTTTATTAACTATCTACTTTTATAAAGCTTTCGTCTTATTAGCCTAAAATTTATTTATATAAAATATACTAAGAAGGGTTTTAAAATAACTAAAAATAATATATTTAAAATGGCTATTATTTACTAAAAGTTTACGTACGCGTATATTAGTATAAAACTTATTAATAAGCTATACGTAAATGAAAAAATTATATTTTAGTTAATTTTAAATTTTATATTAGTTTAGAATATTACTATTACTAAGAGTAGTAAGTATAATAGACGCTAATTTAGCTAAAATTAGTATAGTAATAAAATATTTTAAAAATAAAAACAATGTATAGAAATATAATATAGTAGAGTACCTTTAAATAAAAATTAATAATATAGTATAAAGTATAGGATAAACAGTTAAACTTACTTAAAAACTAAATATTTAGTTATATAGACTCTAAATAATAGCTTAATACCTTTTTTTAGTCCTATAGTTTATATATTTAGTAACTCCCTAAAGGCTAACCGCGTTATATATAATTATAAATAGTAATTATTAATAACCTTAAAAATAATTACGAGTAGTTACTAATCTATAAATATAAATTAAAATATTAGGATTATATTACTATATTTAATAGAGTACCTTACCCTTACTAAAGAAAAGGAGTATAACCTTTAAGTATTTAAAATTTATACTACTTATAAATATCCTTATTACTATTATATAAGCTATTTAGTATTTATTAGGTTCTTATTATTATATTATAGCGCGGTTATATAAAGCTTATAAGTTACGTTAATTAACTATATAATATATTATATATATATATATATTAATTAAACAAATAGTGTAGCTGTGGTGGCTCGGAGTATCTAAAAGTGGTTTTAAAAAAATAAAGAGTATATATATACCTTTATTTATATAATATTATATAGTTGTAGGCTAGCTGTTTAATCTTTTACTATACTAGATAATTAATACTAATTTAATCTTATAAATTTTATATATAATAATTATAATAATTTACTTATAAGTATTAATACCTATTACCTTTTAGCACTTCTAATAAAACTTTTTAGTTTTTTTTTAATATAGTTACTAACTTCTTTAATAGTAAACTATTATAGACTACCTTATAATACTATAGTATATATTATATTTATTTTTACTTATTTTATATTTATATATCTATATAAATAATATTAACTACTTTTAAAAGATATTACTTTTAAAGCTACGCTTTTCTTTTTTATGCACTAAAAAAATTTTCTATTTACCTATTAAGTATATATTATCCTTTACTTTACCTTTTATTTTCTTTAATTATTCCTAAGTACTTTAAAATTATTATTTTATTAGATTTATTATATTACTATATTAGTATAAGCTATATTTAAAGTTATAAAGGTTAAAGATTGCTTTATATTTAAGTATAAAGAGTCGTCTAGTAACTAATCTATAACTAAAAATATTATTAACGTAATAGCGCTTTAGAAAGACTAGTTATTTTTATAAATATATAGTAATATTTTAGTATCCGATTATTTTTAATATATTTCTATTAATTATAAAAATATTTTATAAAAGTTAAAATTACTATAATTACTATTATTAAATTAAAAGTAATTATAATTATTATATACCTAAAATTCGGCATTAAAGCTCTATTAGCTATAATAATTTAAAAAAGAATATTTTAGATAGTATTATAGAAACGAGAAAAACATACTATTTACTTACTTATTTAGACGCGCTTTTTATAGTTTATTATTTTATTTATAATTTTACTTTTAACGACTAGATCTTTATTTTATAACAATTATTATATTATTATACCGCAATTATTACTATTATAAACTAATAAGTTTATTAATAAAGTTATTACTCTACTAGCTATATTATATAATAAATTTTATATTTTATAGATTTTTATAACAGTGCAATTTTTTTTATATTATAGGGCTATAAAAAAATAGTGTTATAAAATAATATAACTATTTAACTAGTAGGCTTAATAATACTAAAAAAATACTATTTTAAAGAGAAAAAGTACTATATTTAATTTACGCCCTTAAGGGCTACCTACTAAGAAATTTAGTAGCAACAAAATTAGTAAATATTAATATTATTTAGGGTCCTACTTTAAGCTATTATAACTTTTTACTTAACTTATAAAATTGTCTTATTTATATATACATATAATAAAATATACTATAGATTATTCGTATATAAATAATTTTTATATATTACTATATTAATTATATATTTATTAATAACGGTTAAATTTATAAATTTAAATAATAAACTAGTAAATAATATATTACTAGTCCTTAGTATAGTACCCCTAAGTTTCTATAAGTATTTTATAATATCTAAAAAGTTATAAAATATAATAATTAATAACTTCTTATAGTGTTTTTATTACTTATTTAAATAACTTAATTAAAGATTTTTATAGTTTCTAAACTTAATTCTATATTTAAATTATACTTTTTATTTCTATTTAGTCTAAATTTTAAATAACTTTATATATTTTTTATAGAGGCTAATAGTAATAATTACTATTACCGTGCCGGTGCTGGTGCCAATGCCGGTATAGGTATAGGTATAGCATACACCTACCTATTTTTACTATAAAGTAGTAGTTTATAGTTATTAGACTTACTATTTATTACGTACTACCTAAATACTTAAATAGGCCGAGACTTACCGTAGTGCTTTAGAGCTTTTTAAAAGTATTTAGTAGGAAGAATACTATTAGTAGTATAAGAATAAATTTAGTTATATAAAAAGCGCTATAAGTATTACTTTTATAGGATTATTTATCTATATTATAATATAACGTATAACGTATAGTGTATATAATATTTATAAAGAAATCTAATATAGTTGCCTAGCGTAGTAAACTAGCTTATTATACTTTTCTATTATTTTATATATATAGGCGTATATAATACCGGGACCGCTAACGTATATTAATACTTTATAGTATACTATAGATATACTACCTCTTTCTTTTTTTCTTTTATAAATAGGCGTCTAGTACTAGGTTAAAAGGTAATACTTACTTATATATTACTATTTCAACTTATTATAACTAAATATAATAAATACGTTTTTAGTATAACGCGTTAATATATAACTATACGCTATTTATCTCCTTTTATTATACTTAGAATATTATAGAGCCGTTTTATAGGCACCCCTATAGTAGCTAGTAGTTATTTTTTTTTTAAAAAAATATAGGTACTATGCTAAAAGCGTAGCTTTATTTAAAAAAAAAGTATAGAGACTAAATTAGGATTTTAAACTAAGTAAGGATAAAGTATAATTTTATTATATTTAAACTAGTTTAAAATATTAATTATTTAATAAATAGAAGTATTATCTAGTTAAAATTACTAATATTAATTAATATTACTATATAATATATAATTATAATATATTATAATAATATATATATATATTATTTTTAAAAAACGATAACGAAATTTATTAAGTTACTAATTACTATTTATTATATAAAAAAAAGTAAAGTGTAGCGTTAAAACACTAGTCTAAAATAGGTATAGACCAAAAACTATTATTCTCCCTAATATAGATTTTTTTTTAAATAATAAGCCCTTTATATAAAGGCTACCTAACTATATAAAAAAAGTACTTTATTTTTTAAAATAAACTAATAACTAGCTCTTTAATTTCTAAATTAATTTATTACTAAATAAAATTATATTAAATTACTACTTTATTACCTAATTAGGCCTAGTTTACTACACTAGGCCTATATAGAAATAGATTTTTATTTTATTTAATTTTAGAAAGTAAGATATATCTATAAATATAATATATTTTATATTAGGAATTTTAGCTTTCTGTAATCTTATATTAATTCCTTAGTAGTATCTTATACTTTTAAAAACTCTATTTTTTACTAATAAAGTAGGCGCGTTTAAAGAATACTATAATAAAAAAAGGAATTAAACCTCTAATATATAGAAAGACCTTAAAAACTTAAAAAATTTTAATATTTTTAGGTATATGCCTACTATACTACCCCGTTCCTAATATAGTTAAAATTATAAATATATATAAAAATTATAAAAAATATCTTTATTATAGTTAGTAATTATTTTTTTATTTAGTTTAATTTTACGTATAGAAACTTTATTAATATAGTATTTACTTAATAAAAATATATATATACTGCTTTTTTTAAAAACCCTTTTAGTCGTTCCGAGCCACTATAGCTATACTATTTACGTAATTAGTATATAAATATAAAATATATAATATTTACTAGTATAGAAAATAAAATAATTTAATATTATAATAAATACTTAATTACTTTTATTATTTTACTAAATAACACTCGAAACGTATAATATTATATTATAACTAATAAAATAATTATTATAATTAATAGCAAATAAATAAACCTATAATATAAGAATATATAAATAGTACTATATTAAAAAATAAAAAAATATTAATAGTGCTAATATTATATTAAATTAATAGTAATCTTTTTTTTTATATATCTATAATATACTTTTTTAATCTTTCTTCTTTATATTACTAAATTACTAGAAAGTATTATATTATTTAAATTTATATATTCTTATATTTTTTATATTTTTTTAAGTATATTTTAATTTTTTTATTTTATATATTTATATACTAATTAAATAAAAAGTGTAGCTATAGTAGCTCGGAGCGACTAAAAGAAATTTTAAAAAAGAAGTAGTATATATATAT
Source organism: Pleoardoris graminearum (assembly GCA_030770415.1). Lineage (NCBI taxonomy): Eukaryota > Fungi > Ascomycota > Dothideomycetes > Pleosporales > Didymosphaeriaceae > Pleoardoris > Pleoardoris graminearum. The sequence goes on from JASEKS010000306.1 coordinate 25,127, forward strand.
CTTTATATCTTATTTTATATTTTTTTTATTAGTTATAAGTTAATTTTTTATATATATTAATATTTTAACTCTTTTTCTATAAAATCCGTTAAAAGCATCTCTTTATAAGATTTGAACTATTCTCTAATAATAGCCTTTTATTATCTTTTTTTAAACTTTTAATTAACGTATTATTAATAATTATTTTTTTTCTGTAAATTATCTTAGATATACTATTCCTTTTAATTTTATTTATTTTTAATATATTATATAGTATTATTAATACTATTAAAAGTTTTTTTTAAGTAAAAATAATTATTATAATAAAAATATTTATTTTTAAAAAAAGATTAATTTAAAATTTAGGTTTTATTAAATTTAATACTATATAAAGGGAATAGGAAACTAAATTTATAAAATTAAAGAAATATTATTATATAGTATAAAATTAATAATATATTACGTAATTAGTAAGTATATTAGTAAAACTAAATTTATATTAAAATTTAGTTTACGTAATCTATATTAGGCCTAAAAGAGTATAGTTTTTTTTATAATAAAGTTGCTAATAGTAATTATTTAATTAAAAAGATAAGTATTATATATACTATAAAATCTAATAATTAACTCTTAAAAATACTACGTTAAGCTTAATTAGGAAAGGTAGTACTTACTAAAATAGATATATAATAAGTACTTAATAGTACTTATTAGTATTATAGTTTAGTATAGTTTATTACCCTATATAGTAACTTACACTAGTATATTTACTATTATAAACTAATACGAAATAGTTATTTATTAAAAAAAAGATATTAATATAATATAACTATAATATATATTATAGTATTTAATATATTATTTACTAATAATAGTATACTACTATTCTATAACTAGAGTACACGCTTTTAGGATATTAAAAAATATAAGTTTAGTAAATTATATATACTAAACTAATATTAGTTAATACTATAATATATAATATACACTCTAAGCTTTTAAATTAAACCAAATAAATAAAAAACGTAAAGTAGTAAGTATATTTAATATAATTATTATACTATTACTTATCTTTATAGCTAACTCGAAAAAGTTTATACTTAAAAAAATAATTTTATTAATATAAGCGTACACTTAACTACTTATAAGAAGAAACTATAATATTTTATAAAATAGTTAAAAATCCGCTGTTTAAAAATACTACTAAATAAAAAAATAATACTAAAATTATTAAAACTATACTACTATACTAAGTAACTAATAAATAAGGGTAAGTTACTTACTATTAATAATAATACTAATATTAATAACTATAAAGTACTAATATAAGTAGATAGTATAGTTTTTTAATAAGTAGCTAAATATATTAAAGGCTATTATTTATAGTATAAAAGGTATATTATATAAAGAGAGGTAAAGTATAGCGTTAAGACACTAGTCTAAAAAAGGTATAAACTAAAAAAAGTTATTACCTTAGATATAGTGAAAAAAATAAGCGTATATAAGGACTATAAAAAAAGTTTTTATTTTAATTAGTATAGGATTCGAACTTACAGCCACGGCGTATAGCTTAGTATATAGCTTAGTATGTGGCTTGGCGTGCTGCAGTTTAGTACGCTAGTAGTACTAGGCCACTATTACCTCTACTCCTTTCTTTTTTCTTCAGAAAAGGTATATATAATTCTAATTAAAGTATTATAAAATAAAAGTTACTAGTATATAAAGAAGCGCTATAGCTTAATACTATAACAGATATTTAGAAGTAAATACAAAGGGGTTTCTAAAATAATAATAATAGATAGCTAGTATAAAAGAATGTAAATTAAGAATTTAGTATATATATTTATATATTTATATATTTATATATTTATATATTTATATATTAATTAAATAAAGAGTGTAACTGTAATAGCTTAAAGTAACTAAAAGGGATTTTAAAAAAGAAGAAATATATATATATCTATATACTTAATATATTAAAAAAGTAATTAATTAGTATATAACTAAATAAAATAAATATATATAGAGTAGTTAATCTAAATAGATTTACTAGTAATACGGAGCGTATAGATTATATAGCTATAGTTATATAATTATATAATCTATACTAGTAAGCAGAAATTTTATTTAACTATTATATAAATAGTAGAGAAGAAGAAGATAATATTAAAATATAATTATTATTATTTATTATATTATACTATTTTCTATTTACTATAATATTACAGATAACTATTACTTTATATAAGTAAAATATAGTTATCCTAATACTAATTAGTAGTTAGTTAATTAATTTATTTAACTACTTTATTACTAGTAGTTAATTAGATTTCTTTATTTACCGTACGAGTAGATTAATTAATTTATTTAACTACTCTATTACTAGTAGTTAATTAGATTTCTTTATCTACTATAAATTAGTAAGGACGTATAGAGAGGTTAAGTTATTATTAAACTTATACTATATACAAATAATTTTATATATTACGCGACTTTTTCCCGTATTTATAAATAAAGGGGAGTATATTAAATTATATATTTTATTAAACCAGTATTCGCATAATAGATAAGAATAATTTTTTTTAAAATTAAACTATTTTATATAAATATACTAGTACTATAAGTTAAAATTATATAATTAATTATATATCGTATTATTATGTAAAGAGAGGTAAAGTGTAGTGCCGAGACACTAGTCTAAAAAAGGTATAGGCTAAAAAAAGTTATTCCCCTAGATATAGTTATAAAAATAAGCGTGTATAAGGACTACTAAAAATATTTTTATTTAGGTTAGTACAGTACTATATATCGCATAAACCGGATAATATAAATAGTACTAAAAAAAGCTTTTTTTATAAAAAAAGGTAAGGAGCGTATAATAAAGATAGATCTAAATTTATTATAAAAAAATATATATATAAAAATATAATATCTTTATATAAGTACTTAAAAACTAAACTAAGTTATAATACTAGATAAAAGATTTAGATATTTAAAATAACCTATTTACTAAATAACTTAATGCGTACGGTAATAGATAGTAAAAAAGAATAATGTTATAAATATTTTTATAAAGGGTAAACTAAATAGTTTTTTTTATATAACTAGTATTTTTATTACTCTTTTTTATAGTATTAAAGCTTTAGTTAATAGACTAAAGCCTATATAAAAGGCCTAATAAAGTATCTTATATATTTTTTTATATTTTAAATTAGATATCCCCTATTGCATAAATTACTTTTTAGTATATTTTTTTTTCTTTTATATATTATATTCTTTTACTTTATCGCACGAATGTTAAAAGAAAAATTTTTAAAATATTATACCTAAAGAAAATAAAAGAAAAATAAAAAAAAACTTTTTACTTTTTTTATATATCCCTAATCCTCCTCTATATTAATAAAGGAAAAATAAAGAAAAAGATAAAGGAAGTACCTATATACTTTAAGTATAATACTTATACTTAGCCCTACACGACTGTTATATATAGGATCTATACGTATTACTTTAAAATACTACTAAGATATAATACTTTATAAAGGGCGAGGGTCTAGTATTACTATTATACTTTTATATATATAATTATAGTTACTACTGCTACTGTCTGTATAAAACTAGAGCTATTTAAGAAGTTTTATTAAAGATTAACTCTATATAAAAAGAAAATAGTTAAAAAGTTAAAAAAAATAATATCTAAAACTATATACGGAGATAATAATAGATAAAATAAAAAAAAAATATTATAGAAAAAAAAATTTTTTTTTTTTTTATTATTATTCTATACAGCTTTAGACCGGCCCTTTTTAACTATTATATAATAACTCCTTACTTTTATTTACTATAATCTTACTCTTTACTTTTGTATAATATATAAAGTTATTAACTCTTTACTTTAGTTTACTATAATTTTAATTAATAAGTAGTAGTATACTATACTATTTTACTTTTTATTATTATATAATGCGTGAATAACAGACTATAATTTAGTTATATAAAAATATATTAAAATAAAGGGATACTCGTACGAAAAAGTAAAAAGAGATATAAAAAAATAGAGTATTTATACGGTATTACTATAAAAAGAAGAGTTATTAGTATATATAAAATAGTTAATCTAAATAGATTTACTAGTAATACGGAGCGTATAGATTATATAATTATAATTATATAATTATATAATCTGTACTAGTAAGTGGAAACTTTATTTAGCTATTATATAGATAGTAGAGAAAAAGAAGATAATATTAAAATATAATTATTATTATTTATTATTTTATACTATTTTCTATTTATTATAATATTATAGACGACTATTACTCCGTATAAGTAGAGTATAGTTATCCTAATAATAAAATATTTTATATTAATTATTTTTTTTTAATTCTAAAAGCTCTAGGTCTCTATTAAGACTAGAGAGGATAGTTAAAAATTTTAGTTATATATATTTACTAACTAAAAAGTTAAAGGGCCTTAAAAAAGACTCTAATATAATTTTTATATTTACGTAATTTTAATTTATTATATATTATATTTATATATTAATTAAATAAATAGTATAGCTATAGTAGCTTAGGGCAACTAAAAGGGGTTTTAAAAAAGAAAAAGTATATATATATCTTTATTTAATTTATTATATATACTTAATAAGTAGTATATAAAATTCTTATATAATTTTTTATTATTTTCTTTTTAAAATAGTATTATAAATATATTTTTAAATATATTATTTAATTTTATCTAAATTTATAATAAAGGTATTTTCTTAATTTATTCTTTTTTATTACCTTTTTATAAGTAAAAATAGAGTATATACTAAACTATTATAACTTTTATATATAAATATATAAATATAAAAAAAAAAATAAAACTTAGATTATATATCTATTATATTTATATTAATACTAGTAATATTAGTATTACTAATTTATATAATTATAAAAGTAATATTTTTTCGACACATTAAGTATAAAGGTATGTATATACTCCTCCTTTTTTAAAACCCCTTTTAGTCGCCCCGAGCTACCACAGCCACACTATTTGTTTAATTAATATATAAATATAATATATATATATATATAAAAGTAATAAATTTTTAAAGTTTTATATTTATATACTACTTAAAAAAATAGTGTAGCTATAGTAGCTTGGGATAACTAAATAAAGTTTTAAAAAAGAAGGAGTATATATATACCTTTATTTTAAAGTTTTATTATAGGTAATTTAATATAAAGGCATGCATATACTCCTCCTTTTTTAAAACCCCTTTTAGTTGCCCCGAGCTACCACAGCCACACTATTTGTTTAATTAGTATACTAATATATATATAGGTAATTTAAATTATATTTATATATAAAAATAATAGTTTATTATTATATAAAAAATAAAAATACTTTTAATTATATATATATTAAAAATAAAATATAATAGTAAATAAATATAATAGTAAATAAATATAATAGTAAATAAATATAATAGTAAATAAATATAATAATAAATAAATATAATAATAAAAAATAAGTTATAGAATATAAAATATTTTGTAAAACTAGTATTAATAATAATATTTAAAAATTTTTATATAAAGTTGTAAATATAATTAACTAATATAATTAAAAAATGTTATAAATATAATAATAATATATAAATAATATAAATTATTAATAATATATAATACTCTAAATATTAAAATAATAAATAATTAATATTAAAAGATTAAAAATAAAGTTTATATTTTATTATAAAAATCTTATTATTAAGCACAACTATTATAATCTATTAAACCTAACCCGTTCCGGTTAAGCCCGATACGTTATACTATTATTAAATAGCTAATTAATTAATTTATTGTCCTTACGTCCCTGCTTATAGGCATTAGTAGCTAAACGAGCGCTACGCAGCCGTTGCATAACAGACGCCCGGGGCATTCTACGAGCTGGTCAATTGGTGTGTGTGGCGCTGCAGTTAGGGGTGTTTATGGGCTCCACATTCGCGAAACTCCATTCGCTTCATATCACACATCAGCCGAAGAGCATACCGGCCACATGGCGCCCCCAACTCCCGCTATTTTCGAAGCGTTGTCTCAAGCGTTCAACCCCCACCGAGTATACAAGCCATCACTTCCGCAATCTGTATATCTGCGCCCAATTGTGGGAGAGCAGCGTAGCAGCAGCTCGTGTCCCGTGGCATCCTCTGTGACATATTCTCGCCGTGCCCGGTTCACACGGCCAGCATCTGCTCGGCAGCAGCCGAATACTCCCTTAGTGCCCATGACACTGTTATGCTTACTTGCTTTACCGTCCTGATTTAGACGCCCGGCCCCATTAACTTCATACGCTCATCCACTCTTCCAGCAAGCAAGCACCCTGCATTGGCTCACTTAACAAGTCTCTTCACCGCGTTTCCAGACTCTTGGTAATTCTCCATCCTCACGTTTTAATCCAAGCCATCATCCCGTTCTCCTCTTTTACCAGGAGCACAGAGACTGCATGTCGACTGCTTACCACTCTTTCTTCGAATTTGCCTGAGACGCCCCAGTATGCTTAGGATGGCCCCGATTCTGGTTCCGCGGGTTTTGAATAGCGGTGCACCCAACCTTGACTCCGTCGGCATAGCGTATGTCATGGTCGCTATTATCTATACTGTCGCTATTGCTGTCGAACTCTTCCTCCTCCACCGTCAGCGCTCGGCATTCTGCGTCCGAATTCGCGGCCTTGGCGTTGTCTTTATGTCCGTTTCCATGCTTCATATCTACTTGATATTAGTTCTGCTGGTCTATCCTTTGAATGGTCAATGGCCCTGTTCAGCAGAGTTCTGGGTCATGTCAATATTTCTGCCCTCCGGAATGGCAGTTTTTCAAGGTAACGATACCAATCAAGATAATACACAAAGTTTGACTATTTATAGCCTGCAATGCGAGGGTGCTCAAGGCCTACGAGAGCCAACGACGAATGAAGAAGGACTTTCTTGCCGGCGCACGCAAGAAGAGGGTCTACTGGACGCCGAGGGGTCTTTTCGAGACGTGGCTAGATCTCGATGCTGCAGCGAAAGTATACGCCGGAACAGTTGTTGGGCTAGTCATCTCCGTATGCCTCCGTTAACTATGGCTTCTACCTCGTTGCAGCGCTGACTGTAACAGTTGCTTCCTGCGATCGCTCTCTTTTTCGGTTCAAGGCGCTTTCACGCGTCCTATGGTACTTTTGGACCCGTCGTAGGCCCACGCGAATGCCGCAGGGGAGCTGAGTGGTAGCTTGCAGCCAAAGCACTTATTATTTTTGGTTGCTAACGAGTCTAGGGTCCCTTCTATCCTTGTACAATTGTTTTGGACTGCGATCGTCGGTCCTTGGATTCTCTGGAAGATCCGCAATGTGAATGATATTCACTATTGGGGGTGGCAGACAAGACTTGCGATATTTGCTGGGTGGGTGCCTATTGTGTTCTCGTACCTGCACGAGCTAACAGCTGGTGCAGATTACCCGGCACGCCCCTGTGGATCGCCTTTACGCATGGAGATATCCCAGGAATCCAGTCCATAAATAGACTGTTCCCTCCGGCTGGCTGGTAAGTTTACTTCTCGCATCGGCCCGACCTCTTGCTGGAGCGATATTGCCTTTGCAACCGGCCTACATATTGGGGGTTTTATTTGTGTGTAACGAGAACGGGAAAAGCGTAGGGAACGTGCGAATGCGGCGTTCGTTTCGTCCTGGGGCTGGGCGCGTATCCATTTCAGTGCATCGCTAACATACTTTCCGATGCAGGTTCATTCCTTCCTTGGTTGTGTGTCAGCAAGTGCTCATATTAGTTCCTTTGCGGGATGCGGCGAAGAGTCGATCAACGCAGCGATTACCTCCGTGTGCTTCGACAGATACCGTTGCGCTTACTTCCACTCCTTCTAACTACTCTGAGAAGTGTGCACGGCCAATACCGAGCAAAGTTTTGAAGCCCAAAGCAAGCATGCAAGCTCTGGAGTTCAGCATCGAACACGATATCGACTCGTTGATCGAGTGGACTGCATCGCGTGAGTTCACTGCAGAAAACACAATCTTCCTTCGCGAAGTCCGCAACTTCAAGAAGAAGTGGTCGTCCCTGCGAGCCCTTACCACTGCACAGAGGCGTCAAATGCACACAGAAGCTTCACTTATCTTCTTCGCCCTCGTGAACCCGTTCACCGCTGAGACACCCATCAACATCGAATACAAGATTTTCAAGAAGCTACAGTCCCAGTTTGAAGGCATGGAATACGATCCATATATGCCACCGAGGAGTACTAGTCCCACAGACCCAATATCGCTGGCCCAGCGAGAGAACGTCGTGTGTCCGTGGGAAAACCCGCTTAACCGTCCCACCAGTGTCGATTCCAACACGAGCGGGGCGACTGTATCCAGTATTTCGAGCATTCGAAGCCTTGTCCCTAGCCAGTTAACTCAGGAAGTCTTCGACTCGGCATTCGAGAGCATTAAGTACCTCGTCTTCACCAATACATGGCCAAGATACGTCGACTCGGAGCTGGCGCACATTCCACGTTTGCCATAGACAGTCGAGGCACGAAACGGCTCCTTATTCACACATTTGCCCCGGCTTTTGGGTTGGCCGTAGCCCGGTGATGGGCTAATGCAATGCCCTCTATTCCCTAGCAGCTGCTCTCCACCTGTCCATAACATGCTCACCTTGTATCCTCCTTGTATCCTCGACTTACACGCATTGACATAACCTTCTCTAGGCGGTGATAACACGTGCGCGAGGCAATCGTGCTAGTGGAAGTTGATGGACTTGACGAGCTATGGTGTTAGGGCTGCAGTATAAGTAGGAACCGTGGTTAATGGGGGAAGGAGAACGCATCCATTGACATGAGCTGGGCCGTCGGGGAAAGAAGAATATCCTGCACCAAGGCAATTCCATGCGTGCGATAGACACAATTAGCTCTTGATTATTTGCATGCTTTTCTGCATCGTGCTCTAGCGTTTCGCCGTGTTCTCCGGGGTAGGTAGGCTAGGGAATACCCCAAAACAATCGAGCCTTTCTATCCGTTTAGCTCAGCTTCTTCAGCAATACTCCTTACAGCATATTTAACATGGTAAGTCGGCTTCCTATCTAAGTACTTAGGTGGAATCAATTGAAGCAACCCTATCCTATACGAATATCTTCGTTCCTACCCAGGTAGCGCTTGGGCACAAGGTCAGCGGTCACTTCGGCGCCGCAAGTGTCTTAAAGTCCAGGCCCTATATCCCTCCTGTGCAATAGTGTCGCACAAGTTCACCACATGATGACTCCTTAAAAAATAGACGTAGACCTCTGGTTATCGTCTTATAGCTCTCCCATGCGTCGTTGCTATTCTGTCCATCTCATTCGTGTATCTAATACCTAGGTAGTTTGCCTTAAGCGCCCACGACAACAAGCCTTGCTAACCTAGGCCTCGAGCTAGCTCTGAACTCCATTTCGTTCCACATTCTATGGCTTTGCACGTCCAACTGTTTGCGCAGATCATTGTGCTATATCCTAAAAGGCTAAGCTGTCGCGTAGCGCATAGCGTGAGGCCATTACGCGTCCTTGTACGGAACTGGTTTGCTTCTAGCCTTAGGTAGTATTTCAAACTAGCTATTTGGATGAATTACTCGATAAGTTACAGTAGGGCAAAAAAAAAATTAATTTAAAATTATCCCTTTTTTAAAAATTTATATATAATTAAATTCTAATACTAAAAATATATAAATATTACTATTATAAAAAAAATTATAAATGCTTTAATAATAATTTTAGCTGCTACTATTTAAATATAAGTAATAAATTAAAAGTAGTAAAATATAAACATCTTTTAAATTATTTACTTAAGTCTCTATAATCTTTTAATTAGTATATATATATTAATAAAATTTTATATATTAGTATACTAATCGAACAAATAGTGTAGCTGTGGTGGCTCGGGGCGACTAAAAGGGGTTTCAAAAAAGGAGGAGTATATATATGCCTTTATAATAAAATTTTAATTATAATATTTTAGGACTAGTATAAGTATAATAACTAATTTCTTAAAATCTATTAGTAATTTAATAATAATATAATATATTATATTTAAACTTACTCTTTATTTATTAAAAAGTAATATATACGTCTAGATTCTAATTTACGGATATAAATATAATAAAAAAACTTTATTAAATATTAATTTCTCTACATAATAATTAAAAGCTTATAATAATAATTAAATTAAAAATAATATTTATTTAACAAACTACTTAATTAATTATAAATATTTTTATTACCTAATAGTTAATATTATTAAACTAGTAGTCTATATTAATATATACTATAAAAATAAGTAATATAACGTAATTATTTAACGTTTATAGTATAAATAGAAAAATAGTAATATAAAATTACTATATTAACTTTTTTATTATTATAGTTATTTAGTTACTATATATAATAAATTTAAATAGTAACTATATTTTATTATAAAAACTAATAAATTAATAAATAAGTAAATATAATTAAATTTTCTATACGATTTCTATATAATAATAAATAAATATTTATATTCTTACGTTTTATAAATAACTATATTAGGCTTAACCGTAACGGCCGAGTTTAATAAATTATAGTAGTACTTATTAATATATTTATTTATAATAAGATAAAAACTTTTTTTATTTTTTTTTAGTATTGATTACTTATTTCTATTATACTTAAACTATTATATATTATTTTCCCTATACTTATAGGTATATTATAATATTTCCCTTTCTCTTCTCTATATATTATCCGCTACGTTTATCTATAATTATTTATTATTTTATATATAGCTTTTATAATATTACTTATACTCTCCTTACTAGTGTTTATATATTTTATAATTATACTACTATTAGAGTAACTATATACTACGCTATTTTATTATTAAAATTATCGTTGTTAAAATTATTATAATTATTTTATAAAGGTAAAAACTATTACTTCTACCTATAAATATAGTTTAAGTTAGTAATTATAATAAAATTCTTAGACTTTGTAAGATTTTTAGGACTCTTTACTATTATAATTATATAAATTAGTATATATTTATATACTAATTAAACAAATAGTGTAGCTGTAGTAGCTTAGGGCGACTAAAAAGGGTTTTAAAAAAGAAGGAGTATATATATATCTTTATTATATAAATTAGTAATAATTACTATTACCGTAGCTATATAAATATAGTATATACTTCTCTACTTTTACTATAATATAGTAGTTTATAGTTATTAAATTTACTATTTATTTTTATACTACTTAGTTATCTATATAGGCCGAGACTTACTATAGTACTCTAAAGCTGTTTAAAAATGTTTAGTAGAAGAGATACTATTAATAGTATAAAAATAGATTTAGTTATATAAAAGGCGCTATAAATATTACTTTTATAATATATATTTATATACTAATCGAACAAATAGTGTAGCTGTAGTAACTCAGAGCAACTAAAAGGGGTTTTAAAAAAGAAGCAGTATATAAATACCTTTAAATAACTCTCTTAATATTAGAGCTATTTTAAAGGTTTTAAATTTATTTAGAGCCCGAATTTAACTTATTTATATAGGCTAAAAGTTATTATTATGGCGTATATAATACAGAAATTATTAAAATAAGAGTAAAATAGTTTATATTTAACGTTTATACTCTATAACTATAAATAAAATATTATTATAAGCTTTATAATAAAGGTATACATATACTCCTCCTTTTTTAAAACTCCTATTGGTCGCCCCGAGTCACCACAGCCACACTATTTGTTCGATTAATATATAAATATATAAGCTTTATAATTTTTAAAGATTACCTATTAGTATAAAATATATATAATTATATAAATAAAGGTATATATATACTTCTCCTTTTTTAAAACACCTTTTAGTCGCCCTAAGCCACTACAGCCACACTATTTGTTTAATTAGTATATAAATATATAAACTACTTTATAAATTTAAAAAGTAACGTATATACGTTAGGCTTTATTAAGTATTATATAGTCTACGCGACTTATTTTACCTTTAGTATAAAAAGTTCTTAAACTTACTATATACTATTTAGCTTATAGTATTAAAGAAAAAGTTTTATCTTTTCTTTAATTATAAGAAGATAATTTTTATTTTATTTTATATAAATAATATTCTACTACTATATTATAAATATTATAAAATAATAGTAAAATAGCTGTAGAGCGAAATTACTTTAAAATATAAAATTATAATAAAGAGTCCTATTTAATAGTTTCTTAAGGTTAAAGTAATCTATAATTATAAAAATAGGATAATTATATTTATCTATAATATATATATTAATAAAATTATAAAAAAATTTAGGCTTAATAATAAAAATAGTTTTCGTAATATACCTCTTCTCTTAAAAAAGCTTATTAAGTTTACTAAAAAAGCTTTTAAGTAATATATTAAGTAATATTAGAAATATATAAAATTAGTTTTATATATAACAATTATACTTTAAGTAAATATTATATGTATAATCTTAAAACTATTATAGTTTTTAATAAATTTAAGCCTATAGTATTTTACTACTATTAATAGGATAATTATTTCCCTATATTGTACCCGCTGATACGCAATTTAATATAAATAATATAATAAACATAATTTAATAATTTATAGAGACATATTATTTACTAATAAATTTAAAATAAAAAGATTATTCTACAGCTATATTATAATAATATTTAGAAGTATAATTTTTTAAAAATTAGTTAAATAAACTACTATTACTACTTTAATAATAAAAACTAAACTAATTACTTTAGAATATATAATTAAAAAAGTAATAGTCTTAAAGCGCTTCTTTTATAAAATTATACTTAATTTAAAATTTATCTAGAGAATTTACTGTAATAATTAATATATAATAAGGCCTATAGTTAGAGCTAATAAAATAATTATTATTTAATTATATTATATTAATATTTAAAATATATAGCTGCGGTAAGAATATATAAAAAAATTATTTAAAATAATCTATCTATAAAGTAAAGATATACCTACTAATAAATTAATAAAGGTACTTATATAATAATAATTTATACGCTTTAAAAAGCTGCTTAATCTATAAAATATATAGTTACTAATTATTAAGTAAGTAAAAAGTAAAGAGAAGAGAGCTTATTAAATTTTATTTATCCTAAATTAAAGAAATCTAAATAAAAAAAATCTAAAATAACGAAAATCCATTAAAAAAAAGTAAATAATTATAACTATAGTATAACTAAAGTCTTCTTAAATAGTTTATATAACTATTTATACTTATACCTTTAAGTTTTAGTTAAATAGAGACGCCTACTTAAAATTAAAAATAGATAAATATAGTTTAGAGTCTAAGGCGAATTAAAATAGTTAAAAGTAAAAAAAAAAATTTTTAACTATAAAAATATAACTCGCTCTTTATCTCCTAATATTTTAGTAAATAATTATAATTACGCTATTACTCCTTTAACTTTATATATATATTATAGCCCCTTAAGAATAAATTAAACTACTCTTAGCTTAAGCTTAAAATAAATTTATTTAAGTAATTAGTAAAATCTTTTACTAGATTAATATTTTAACCTATTATTTAAGTATAATTATTAGCTATCTATTATTAAAATAGATAATAGAGGAGTGCTAAATAAAAATTAGTAATAGCTAAAATATATATAAAAAAATACTTATAAGCCGAATTACTATAGCCCTAGTTACTAAAAATAGAACCTAAATATTAATTCTAATTAAAAAAGTCTAGTATATTTTAATTACCTAATAATATTATTTAAGCATTTAGTACTAAAAAAGTCTAGTACTATTTAAAATTTTTATAAATAGCCTTAAAAACGGATATAATTTTATTATTAAACTATAATATATTAGTATAATCTATAAACTAAAATTTAAAAAATAATTATTTATATTAGGGTTTATAGTGTTATACTTAATTATAAGCTTAATAAAAGTTATATAGATAATACGGGTACTAAGAAAACTATAATAATTAATAATATATAATAAATATATAATTAGTAAGATATATAGTAAATTATATATATAAATTATATAATAATTACAGCGCCTACCTATAGAATTAAAATTTTTAACATAGACTTTTATTAAATTGCTAAATAAAGCGCTGTGTATATAGGCCTTATAACTTAAAATAAGCTACTTTCTAAACTTAGGAGGTAGCTTTTTTTTACTTTTAGTAATTATTTAACTACTTTTACTCTACTCTTTATTATTATTTAAAAGTAATAGATTATTATTATTATTATCTAATATAAAAAAATAAAAAAAAGTAACTTTTATAAATTAATTATTATAACTACTATAACTACTGCAACTATAGCCGCTACGTTATTATTAGTTTTAAATAAAAAAATAAGTACTAAAATATCTAAAAATACTTTATAATTAGTTAGTAATACTTAGATAGGTAAAATAGAATAATAATAGTAGTATTACCTACTATAGTAAAAATTATTATAAACTAAAGAGAAGAAGAAAAAATAATTTTAGTAGTTATTATACCTAACTAGCGTAGTAGAGTTACTCTTACTTATATAATTTACTATCTATTTATTACGCCTATAACTTTATTTACTTACTAAATACGAAAGGTACAATTAGGTAAAATAAAAAATAATAACTAATTATAAAATAATATAAAAAATAAATCTTACTTAAGATAGACTAATAAAATAAGCCGCTATAAGTTATTAGCTAAATAGATTATTTAGCTATTAGTTTATTCTAAAAATAGACAGTATCTAAATCTATAAAAAAAAATTTAATAAAAAAAAATAAGTATACCGTAATTATTATAGCGGGGTATTTTAAAAATAAAATTTATTTTAGATAATTTTTAGATAGGCTTACTATTTAAACGCAGCTTATCTAGGGGGTATATTATAATATTAAAACTTATATACCCTTTTTAATTACAGGCTAATTATATAACTTAATTATCTAATTATTTACTAATTATATATATATTTAATCTCGATTATTTTATCTTATAGATAGTATTAATTTACCTTTTACTTTAAAAATAAATATTGTCTGGTTTACCACAGATATCTAAAAAGAAGTACTTAGAGTAGAGTTTAAAAAGCTTAAGAAAAAGAGGTTTTATAATAAAAAAAATAGTAAGTTATTATAACTATTTATTATAGTTTTATATTAATATAGTATAACTAAGTAGCTATAGATAAATCTTAAATGTATTTTTAAAAAATAAAATAATATTATATTAGAAATTAATAATAGGCAGTATATAAAGGTTTTAAAAGAACTTTTTTAAACTAATATAAGCGGCTCTAATAAGAAAATTAAAAGTTATATAGTAACTTATATATATAAATTAAGTAGTATCTTATAAAAAATTATACAGAATATATATTTAGACAGATTAGTAAAACTAAAATTAAATATATTTAAAAATAAAAAGGGTAATAATAAGTAGTATACCTTTATAAAAAATATAATATTAGAGGAGCTAATAATAGTAATAGACTAAGATTAAAAGTAAGTTTATTATTTTATTTTATTATATATACGTACTAATTATTATAATAAGCGTAAGCTAATATCTGTTAAAAAGCTTTTTAGTAATAATAATATAACTCTTAAGACTAATAAACCGAAAATATTAAATAATAAAAGTAATAAGTATAAAGAGGAGGTTAATAATTATTTAAAAATTAATAAGTATTATAAGGAGCGTAGTGTTAAATATAAAACTAAAAAAGAATTATAAAAGTTATAGGGAGAGCTATAGGTAGAGAATAAAAAGTTTTCTAAAAAGAATAAATAGGATAATACATTTAAGACAATATAAAAGGATTTTTTTAATAATAATATATAAGTAGAAATTATTAAATAGCACTATTATACTAAAATAATTAATATATACTATAATATTAGTATACTACTAATAAGTTAAGACTCTAAAACTCTATCTAAAAGCTTTATTATAAGATTTTTTAAAATTAAATTTTTTTAGAAATATAAATAGTTTTATATACTTATATTATATAATATCTTAATTATTATTATACTATATTAATTAGTATATTACTGTTTATTGTTAAAACTAAAGTTTTATTTTTAACCTTAATATTTTATAGATTTATACTTATTAAATACTTATTAGGAATTAAGGTAGAATAGTAATATAGTATAATATATAAAACGAATTAGGTATATATTATTTATAAGGGTAAAAAAATAAATTACTACTAAGCTAAAGCCCCGTAGTATAGACTATATATTTTTTATTATATAAGTACGCTCCTGTCTAAAGCAAAAATACTTACAGGGGGGTAACATTTAAAAAAGAGTACTCTAAAAGTTACCTTTTTTAAAATAATATAACCTTTTAGTTATAAGGCCTAAAAATACAAAAAAAATACTAGTTTAATAAGAAAAGCTAGCGTATTCTATTTACCCTGTGAGGGGCTGCTTAGTAAGCCCCTAAGGGGTAAAAATTCTTTAGTAAATATAAAGAATTTTTAGGACCCTACTTTAGGCTATTATAACTTTTTATTTAAGGTGTAAAATTAGCTTATTTTTATATATATAATAAGAGATACTAAGTTTTATTAGTATATAAAATATTTTTATATATTTATATATTATTTATATAATTATATATAAAAGTCACTTTCTTACATTTTTAATAATAAACTAGTAAATAATATATTACTAGTACTTAGTATAGTACTTCTAAGATTCTAAAAGTATATTATAATAGTTTAGAAGTAATAATATATAATTATTAGTAACTTTTTATAATTTTATATATTTATATATTAATTAAATAAAAAGTGTGGCTGTGGTAGCTGTATAGGCGACCAAAAGGGGTTTTAAAAAAGGAGGAGTATGTGTATACCTTTATTATAATTTTATATTCTACTATTTAAAAATAGCTCTTTAATAGCCTCTATACTTTCTAAACTTAACTCTATACCTAGATTAGACTTTTTATTTTTATATAGTCTAGATTTTATATAATTCTATATATTTTTTATATAGGCTATATCAGTGTTATAGGCTGGGTAAAAAAAAAAAAAAAAAAAAAAAAAAAAAAAAAAAAAAAAAAAAAATATTTTTATTTTTTATAAAAAAATTTTAAAAAAATAATATTTATTAAAAAAATAAAATT